>CANUEP010297521.1:0-28349 GCA_947857235.1 Jatropha podagrica
TTTATTTGGTGGCAGGAATCCTATGGTCCACGTGTCAACCCCCCCCCCCCCCCCCCCCTCATCAGATCGGATATCAACAACTTACAGTACATTTCATGTAGGAGAGTGTTCATAATTAGCAATAAATCCAAGTCTACCAAATCAATTCAAAATTGGAAAAATTTAAAATTCAATTTATGATTATCAGATTAAAAGTATTAGAATTGAAATGAATCAAATTGAAAATATAAACTATAAAACTTAATGATTTGAGGTGTGATTTTGGGCTATTGAAAGTTCCTCTATATTCAATAAGGAATTTCCTGTCTACTTATAGTACTCTTTTGACAGCTACAAATGGACCGGCAACTCACGATTTCTCGCATCTACCAACCGGTAATAAGTCAACTTAGGATAAAATTTATGGGAGGAATCATCTAATCTGACACGGAAATTAAAAATTCTTCCTAAATATTTAATTTTTGTTGCTCTCACAGATTGATTGTTCTTTTTTTGGTAATATATAAGTGTTTAATTTTTAAAATCTCTCCACAATATAATCACAACTAATAAAAAAAATAATAAATCTCTAAATTATCTAATGCACCCTCTAAATAATAAAAATAATTCTTGGAAGGTAGTAGTTTTGATGATATGATCAGTATTAGAAATTATTTTTAAAACATTTTTCTATTTTTCTGATTAAATAAGATCAATTGTAGCGTTAAAATCCTCTAAAGAGGAAATGATGGACAGACAGTTGCGTCCAATGGCGTGAAAGAAAGCAATAAAAAAATAAAGAAAAGGGGCTTTTAGGGTTCGTAGGCTGTAGATGTCTGCACAGCACCTGAGGCCATAGGGATCAAAGTCAAAAGAGTCTTTGGCCACAAGTAATGCCACGTGTGAGAAATTGTAAATACGTGGCACAGGATTCTTAATCCTAACCTGCCCTGCCAGCAATCACGTGCCGCGCATCTGATATCTTCTTCTTTGGAGGTCTATAACCAAACCAAACCAAACCGACAACTTCAAATGGACGTGTAGATATCCGAGCCCCTACTATAGTAGCTTTCGCTCTATTTTTAACTTTCTTTTCTAATAATGGAAATTTATAACGTAACAGTGCAACTTATTTTAAGAATTCCATCAAATTAAAAAAAAAAAAGAATTGTTCTATATTAAATTCAAAATCAGTCAAACTTTTCTTAAGTAACCATTTTTAATTTTTCTTAAATAAAAAAAATAATCTATAATACAGAAGTTTATTATTGTCAGTGAAATAACAACAATTATAATGAAGCAAAATGTCTAAAAAATATATATATATATATTTACTTATCATTTGAATTTTCATATCTATGCCAATCTTGAAGTCACGCTATATGCCTATCTCTGTACCCTAAACAAACCAAACCGGTTCTATGTTTGCCGACACAACAACATGCAAATATCCCCAAATTTCGATCATATAATTAAAAATATCTACCAACTAAATCATTTTTTTTTTCTACACCCAAATAAATTTATTTAATTTATTTGATTAATCCAGTTTGGATGTTATTTATAAAAAATGGTTATATGCTAAACTATTTGAAATAAACAACTATTTAGTTTTTATAATCCACTGATAATCAAACCAACTCTATTGTCAAAAACCGTATAAACCCAACAAGGAAAGCTGAGCTTAAAAGTAACTGCAACTCAGCAGAGCATCCAGACCCTAGACCAAAAATCAGTCAAACAAAAGTATATGGACAATAATAGAACACAGTGACGTACACATACTCCTCCATTATATGACACCCATCTGCCCGCCATTTAACGGCGGTGCTGGGTGGCTCCTCTTGATCCATTGGTCTCTTCACTCTCTCTCTTATTCCAATGTTCAAATTTGGATGCCCCTATACGTATTTGAATTAATATTATAGTTTATTTATTAGTAATTCGAAAAAAAAAAAAAAGATCTTGGTTAAACTTCACCCATGCTACGAGTCTACAAGCACTTACAATAACCAAAGAAAAACAAGAGTTAACTTGTAATTAATTCTTTGCTAATACCCTAGCAACTTCAAAATACAAATACAAAAGATTACACCACGAGTTGAGTTAATAATGAGGTGATGGTGGTCAGGTCAAGGTCAGGTGAGCTGACCTGAAGTTGACAGGAAAGCTTGAATACGTGATGAGAGGGTGAGGCCGGGCTATTTATGCATATACGAGAGAGCTGGCGGAGATGGCTCGGAGCTCAACAAGGACCTCATTCGGTGCAGCTGTGTTGATCACAGGCTATAGCTATCCAGTTCCAAGAGAGAATCATCGCCTCTATTTTCCCTTCCTTCTATTTTTGGCTGTCATTGCTACTGTCTTTGTCATCATCACCCATATCGCCGCCGTTTCGGCTGCTGTAGCTGTAGCTGTAGCTGCTGCTGCAGTTGAGTTCTTCTTCTTGGTCAGTATCGTTGTCTTTGAGATCAGTAGGGTCCATCGGAAAACCAAGAATCACGGGATGGTGTTGCTTTTGACCGACAATGGGTTGAGGGTCCGACAGTTGCCTTCCGTCTCTCGGAGGTGAAAACACCACTGGCAGGTAATGATCCATCTCGCAAGGGAACTTTGAGTTCTTGAAGTGCTCTTTTAAGGCTTCTAATCCCTTCATTCAATTATATATATATATATATATATATATATATATATATATATATATATATATAATTCCCATACCAAAGGGATTCAGATGCAAATACTCGCTCATAAAAGCCTTCAGAAAATAAGAAATTATATATACCTGAACTCTGGCGTAAGTAACTTCACAGATTTTTCTAGAATTGAAGACCTCCCAATGCTGATGGTGAAAAGCCTTGTAAAGTCTCCATGTTGCCTGGGGAGAAGTCATGTTCACGAACCCATATCCCACATTGCATTTGTTACTGTTTTTAATCACAGTTAACCCAAAAATGAAAATGAGAAAACAGCATATCCACATCACTGCTTGAAGGGGAGAAAAAAGGCCAAATAAGAACAAGAAATCACTTGAAATCAATAGGAAGATAGACAAAATCGTAGGAGGACAAGGGCTGCTCATGGCCGTCGGCAATCTGCTCGTTGCAGTGAATGCAGTGGTTGTCTAGCATGTTCAAGAGCAACTTCTGACTGCAATTATTCAAACCAAGGAATCCCAAATAGTATGCAATCTTCAAAAGCAAATCACCATGAGGGGAAAAAGAAAAGAAAAAAAGAAATATATAGGAGACCAACCTGTACTTGTTCGGTATGTTCTTGATCATGACAGTGGTCCTAGAATCACTACAATTCGATTCCACCATAGCATCTTCATTTATTAGAAAACGAGTATCAAATTTCTTTGTTTGTCTGTTCTTCCATGGCCTACTTTTATGTTGCTGTTTTGTAGCAGCAGCACAAGTCTCCTTATTCAGACTTTTCTTTGCATTTCTCTTTGAAGACCCGTCACTGACTTTATCAACTCCATCTCCGTCTCCGCCACCTATTGACAAACAAACCATGGAAGCTTCAATTGAACTCTTATCGTTAATACTCTCATTAGGGTTTCCTTTGCTAAGACTCGATATTTTCTTCACAGAAGAGGATTGTGTTTGAGCAAGAAATGCTCGCGGAGGAATATCAGAAGGTGAACGGCTGGAGAATCTTCTAGGCAATGGTGGAAGCGGAGGCGGAGAAAGAGGAGGCTGTGGTGGAGCATACCTTGAAACTTTTGCATTCACGATTGTGTTATTAATGGAAGTGGTTTTAGAGGCATTGAAAAACCTTCTGCTATAACCACCAGGGCGACTAAACTCAATAACGACCTGTTTGCCATAAATTTCTTTTCCATTCATCTCTCTAAGAGCCTTAGCTGCATCTCTTATATCATAGAACTCTACAAATCTTTGTTGCTTCTTTAATGGCGTCTCCCTCAATTCCTTGACAGAACCTGCAACCCAAGAGCAAAACAATTAAAGAAAAAAAATAATAATATAATAATAATAATAATTAAAACCCACGCAGTAAATAACAAAATGAAACTATGAAGAAGTTGTTTTTTGTTCCTATCTTGTGGAAAGATATGAATTATGGAGGCACATAAAGAGGAGGAAAGAGACCCATCGTATTGAACAAACTGACAAATCCATCCAAAAGTAATAATCAAACGCTTGCAGATCTTAGAAGCCTATAGTCTCACCGAAGCAAACTAAATGCATAAAGATCAAAACTTTCATAGCCAAAAAGAAAAGCCATGCGAAATACCAAAAGCTTGAAAAATTTCTTTCAGGGAAGAAGTAGAAACATTCGGGTCTAAATTGAAAACAACTATTGTCCCTTGGTTATGCCCGTCTGGAACGGTGTTACATGGCGGAATAATGAATTGGGCCCACACTGCACAGCCAGCAATGAGTCCACGCGCCGCTGGTGGCGGTGGTGCAAGTAAGTTCTCTCCTGGTCCAAGAAATCCAGGACTTTGCTCCAAGGTAGCGAAGAGATTCCTTATCCTGGTTTGCTGGTGCATGTGTTGCTCTCGTATCTCCTTTAAGGCTTGCTCTGCATGTCTAAGATCGTAGAAATGGACGGTTACGATTCCATCACAAATTCTCTCCATCTGAACTCCTCTTACTTCTCCAAATACCTCCAATTCTCTCCTAATCATCGACTCGCTTACATCGGTCGGTACCAAATTCAGCACTAGTGTTCGCGTTGGCGCCGCCGACTGCGGCGGGAGAGGCGGGGCGATGCTAACGTATGCTTGAGGACTAGTATGATACTGCGGGTACCCTACAACTCCTCCATCACTAAACGGCACAGCTTGAGGAGCGTACGGATAGTAGAGCTGGTGTGGGGGAGGGGGTGGTGGCAGTGGGGGCGGTCCGTAGAGAGGAATTTGTTGAGTGAAGTTGACGTTGTTAGAATTATTTCTTGGTCTGAACTCTTGGGCTCTTGGGTCTAAACTCCCCGGAAAGCGGACAATACTGGTTTCGCCCATAGTGGTGGTCTTTCTATAAACCGCTCGGGAAACCGCTATAAAGAATGGAAAAAACAGTATTCCGATGAAGGATAAGTTCTAGGCGGAACTAATAGTACATTTGTTTGCTCGCTTCTCTCTAAGTATCTTCACTAAAGAAAGAAAGTCTTGAGTGGAAAAAGCAGAAAGATTTCCTTTTCCTTCTCAGCTTTCTTATCGAGCCAAAGTTGCCAAAAATGTCCTTTCCCATTTATTTTGCATTTCTGTTTTTATACATGGAGAGACGATAACGCCCCTGAGCGAGTTCTTGAAAAGTGCGACCTTTTTGTAGCTGTGATTGTGATTTGATTTGGGCGATTGTGGTGGTGGAGGAGGAGGAAAGTGGCGGTGATGGGGTTGAGATAGGAGTTGGACCGTACACGTGGCGATAGAGGAACGTTAAATGGATAGGGGAGACTGTAGGTACGATATTGCTAAAGCACAAAAGCCAAAAGGTTGGCCAAAAACTGGAGGGTAATAATGGGCCTGGTGAATATAGTACTTTTCATGTGGATATTTTGACTACTCGTATACTTTATTTGTGCACCCTATTAATTTTCTGTCTTACTCCTTTGATGCACATTTTATTTATTTTCTTACCCTTTTTAATTCTATTAACAAATAAATTTTATTTACTATAATTTATAAAGTTAAATAATTATAATTAAAAAAAGATTCATTTAATAAATAATTATTAAGATAAGTGGTTTGGTATCTTTTTTCTTTCAATAAGATTGAGATTTCATTTTTATTAACGAAGTAAATAAAATTAATTATTATGTTAACTGTTAATTATTATAATAGCGTTTAGGCGGTGTGTGAGAAATACAAATCCATACTAAAAGACTGAAAAAATGGAAAAAGCCCAGATATCTATAATTAGTAGTATAGGGTGCAGAATTGATGAATACTTAGGTGGAAATTTAGTAGAAAAAGGACAATAAGGGTAGAGGTAGAGGGGAAGTGATCTTAGTCTTCCTTTTTGGAAGTGCCAAAATTTTAGATTACTCTTATTTTTCTCACCATACTATCATCAGGAAAATCAAATAATTATAATTACTACAAATTTTCTTATATTAAAATATTAATTTTTCACATTTAATCTTATACATAGAAAACCCACTACTTGTTTTTTATAAAACATGTTCAATTGATATATATATATTTTTTTTTAAGTTCCCAAAACATAGTTAATATTTAATTTTTGTATGTACTAAAAACTACTAAGTATGTGGTGGATTCTAACATGAGATTTCCAATGCCCCCACTAACTTAAATCCATGTAATTTATTAGTAAACATTGTTACTTGCCCACACTTTTTGTCTCCCACTCCATTTCAAAACATTGTTAGTATTCTGTAACAGTGTTTTAAATAATTTTTAATATTTTGATCAATTAAAATATTAATTATTATTTTTTATAATATTTTAGAATATAACTTTTGAATTACACGGTTTATTTGAACTTTCATTCCTTATTTTACTTCTCCTTCTTCCAAATAAAGCATTAGAGTGGGCTATAAGATGATTTTCAAGTTGTTAATTAATTTAAAATATTTGAAAATTATAATTGAATTACTATTTCATGATGTTTTAATTTTAGAATTAATAGGCATTAATGATAACATAATTTGGATATTATTGTTATTATTAATTAATGATAATAGGGAGCTAGTTTAGGTTATGTTACTGTGTTCCCTATTTCCTCCACAGGAGTTTGATGGCCCATTTTAACTTCTCTCTTTTCAGTGCATAAAAAGCAATTGAAAGGGATGTTTTTTTTTTTTTTTTTTTTTTTTTTTTTAATTTTTAGCCATAAAACATTCCATATGTTGTGACTGAATTAGACCCACATTTTGCAAAAGGTAGAATATATTTCTTTATCTTATCTTCTATTAAAATAAAGCTAGTGCTCAACAAATTCTTCAAAAATGCCTCCTTCTTCATTTCAACTCACACGTGTCTAATACTATTCAATTATCTATTTTTCTTTTTTTTTTAAATTATTTTTTTTTTCAACACTCAAGCATTTGCCTATTGAATTGGATTAATACTTGAATAATAATATTATAATTCTAATAAAATTAAATTTATTTTGCCCATAAAAAAAATAATAGAGTGGAGCAAAATGAAAATAAATGATTAATATGCAACTAAAACTCTAACAAGTTTAAAATGAAGGTTTAGTTATTCCATAGTACTTGACGAAACATAAGCTTGGAATGATTGGGTATGCAAAAGGATTTGATTGCTTATTATTAGAAAAATAAAAATAGAAAAAGCAATGAGTGAAGATGAAAAAGAAAGCTACAAACAAGCCAAGAGACAAAAGCTTCATGGGACCATACTCAATTGCTCCCCTTGTTACATGGAACTCTGCTTCCTCTCCATGCCCATCATCTTCTTGTTTTGGACCAAACCAATTAATAATAATAAAATCAAAAGTGGTTAATCAGCCACCACCACAAATTGTAAGTTAGAAGAAGAAGAAGAAGAAGAAGAAAGAAATTCAAAAATATTTGGACATGTGTGCTTATTGTGGCGAATCGTTTCCTGTTGTTGTGTTGGGACAAAATGGTTTATTTTATTATTAGATTAACATTGAGAAATAACACTGCAACCAAGAATGTTCAAACATTATAAAAATAAATATTTGGTATAAAATATTATATACCAAATGGGTTCCCTTCTTCCAAGAATTTACTGTCACATGCACTGTTCATTAGTCATCCCCATTCCTAACCCACAAAGGCCAAACCACTGCATACCCTCCACTTTACGATTTATGTCAATGCACCCTAAATTTTAACTTATCCTTTCAACCGCTCTAATGATAAACTTCTATCAAAATTTTACCAAATAGCCCACTAGAAGGAAATGGAGTTTAACCCAAAATGTGACCACTACCACAAATCTATTTTTAGATAGAAACTGAAAACATGACATGACCACTGGACTAACCCTGGATGGTTACAAGTAGCAAGTAAAGGCAAATATTATTTTGAAAGCATGAACATGATTTTTATTGGTAAGTTGAAATCTAGGCTGTGATGCCCCTTATCGAGCTTTAGATTATCCTATCCCTGATTGAGAACTTTAAAAATAACTGTAACTACCCTGAATAGTGTAACTTTAAAAACAATTATAACTGTAAGTCATAATAAATTCATGATTAGCGTTTATTAGAAAGAAAAATGAATAGAACTGTATCACAACATTAGCTTTGGTTTATAAATTATAACTCAACAGGTGTTTCGATGTACACAAATTCATTGCACAAAATGAGATATTTTGATTCGGAAGAAAAGGCTACGGCCCAAAGAAATTAGGACTGGCCCAGCACAATAAACACAAAAAATCCAGCCCAAGGTCAGGAACAGATCAGCTAACAAGTTAAAGCACTAACAAGGAAAGCCGAGTAAGAGAATTCTCGTCCTCAAATTACAAGAGAATGTGCAAGTGCACAGGCACGTGCACATACACAGCTACAGCTTACATTACAGGAACTAGAAAATTTTTTACACCAAAATTTCCATGTTTCTCATCTACAAAATTAATCATCTGAAACTTTTACAGCAGATAATCCATCTCTGAGGTTACGGAAATAAGTTTTGTACCTTTGTGCTAAGCCAAAAATGCCAAGATTCCCCCCTGTGTGAAGCATTACCACTTCTGCGCCCCCTTTTGTTTTCTCCTTGCTCAGTTGGATTGCCATTTCCCAAGCAGCTAAAGTATACACAGGATCAACCGGAATGCCAGTTTGTTGTGCAATTTGTTGGCACGCTTCCAGCTCTCCTTCCAATACATTGCCAAATCTGAGGGAGAGACAGAAGAGCCATCTTAATAGGAAGTGAAAGAAACGATCGGAAAACAACTAATTCCAATGAAACTACACTGTAGATGTCTAGTATTCTAAATTATAGGTATATGCCATCTGACAGGGAACAGGGACTAATTAAACTTAGAAATATGCAAGCTGAGTTCCTGCACATTCTCCATTCTCCTCTTGGACACTACGGCCAGTTAAAGGTGGTATTTTATTATGAATAATTCAGTAACGGACTAAGCGGCACAAATGACCTTGAAGGTGGTCAAGTTATAAAGCATTTTAAACAAAGAGATAGTTCTCATACTAAATACGAAATTACAGAAGGATTCTTAAGGAGGTACCTAATCTCTGCGTACAGCATATTAAAAGGAAAAAGGGGCTCATCATTTTGACACATTCGCATCAAACCATAATTTCCCCCAATTACATAAGAAACACCCATCAGCTAATTCTTTTGTCTACTCATAATTTGCAATTGACAAATCCCTCTCTTTAAGTTTATCTCAGAATTCTTTTCCTTTTCTGCATCTTCTAACTTTGGGAAAAAAATGTAACTACACTATTTTTGTTATTCCACAGCTACAGAATACATATCTTCTAATTGATTATCCCAGTAAAAGAAAAACTCAATATCGAACATATCTATCTTAAGCAACCATTTTCGTACTTCATCGGGTTGACCACCAGATTAAAAAGATTTTAAGGGAGGGAATGGTCTGGGGGAAAGAGAAATCTAAATTTGAAAGAACATTAATGTTAACCAAAATTGTTTACTCACTTTCTCTTATGGCTGCGCTCTACCCAATGAACAATTCCACCATTGACTTGATTTAAGCAATGATCGATAAGATGAATACCAAATCGTGTCCTGAACTCAGAAATCAAGTATTTTTCCCTTTGTCTGTATGCATCAACTGTTTCAACCAGCAATACCGCAGTTATTTCCCATGGGAGCCTGAGGGAGCAACAACAATAATTACAATATATATATATACATGTTCTAGGCTTCAATAAAAAATTCAATGACTAAAGTATTTTAAATCTAGGCTCTAAGATTAATTAAATTCATAAATAATATTCATTTTAATAATTGGGCCCATGATAAGTTGGACTTGCATGTAACAGAATTTTGAGTTTCTCTTCTCATTATAAACCATTTAACTTGCTCTTTAATATAGTATTACCCCACATATTATTTTCTAACATAGTTGCATAATCATTCCGAAAGTCATTCAGTTCAACCAAAGGGACGTAATACAAAGTGAAACCAACCCAAAACATAAGGCTCCAAGTCCCAAACCAATTGCCGTTGTACCAGTCCCAGCATCTACAACCAATTTTATGGGTCTCCTTTTTCCAAGTAAATGATCCTGGCATAAGTACTCTACCAGGCGAATGACACCTATACCAAAAAAAAACCATATTTCAGAATTTGTTAAAAATTAACTCGTAACAAGATCAATGATAAAATCCAACTTGGTAAGAGTGTGATATTTCTGTGAAGACAGCATTCTTTAGGGAAAAAAAAAGGAAACTTAAATCATTCAACAATCAAGTAGAAAATGCATATCACTAACCTTGGTCCTTAGGTAAAGGAAATCTAGAAAGTATTGAAGACAACTACACAATTATAACGTTGTGTTTTCACATATTTACGCGGAAGACTACTAAATGCATTAGCCTGAGGGAAACACATCAAGTTCTGTAGTTCATGAAGTTCCAGTTATATTTGATATTAGGACCTCGAGGTTCTAGATTCTGAGAAAATTTATTCATGCTGAGGCCCTAGCGACCAATTTTTACCCTGATCATAAGCATATAAATAAAATTCTTTATGGACAGAATGCTATAGCATCTCACTTTGACCCAACCAAAAAAGAAAATAGAGAACTCCTTAATCAGATTTGATCATAAGCACACAAATTAAAATGCAATCACAAAGCTTCATGGCGAAAATATTGTGTATCATTTACCTAGTAATGCTACAGCATCACCAGCTCCTTCATTGACAATCAAAACCTTCTTTGGATGGTTCTCAATGCTTGTACGGCCATCCATTTGCTCTAAGTTCAAAGCATCAGATGTTTGGTTTGTGAAAAAGGTCTCAAGTATATCATCACACCATAAAACATGACCAGTATTTCCTGCCACCAAATTAGCATGGTTCTTCAGCATGCTCTTCCTATGGGCATAAAGATTTCTTGGCACATATGTTACATTTCCATGTAATGTTGAAATCAGGTTATAGCCAGTCAGGACTTCAGGTTGCTCCCCTCTTAGAAGCAAATGTGAATTTAATCCTGCCTCTGCACATGAAACAGCTGCACAAACAAATGTAATTGGTACAGGCATGGTCAAAAATGGCTGTTTCAGCAAACAAAATGAAAACTTGCAAGCTTGAGAAAACTCAGATAGGAGTCCAACTGTCCTACTGTTAAGTATTATGATGGCAAAATGGCCTACCTACTGCTGCTGCATGGGCACTTTGACAGCCTCCACATGTAACCTAGAAAATGTCCCAGTTGAATGTTATTTTTCTTCACAGCCCTAAAATAGAAAAGTAATTACTTGTAACAAATATTGTCATAATTGCCTACAGATGGAAACAAGTACAAGAAAAGAATGAGTTGAGATTAATCATAAGCTTGGATCAGCAAGATCTTTTATGCCAAAACTTTAACATGAACAAGGATGAACCCATTATATGGAAACATCTTCCAGAAAGACTGTGACTATTATGGGCCTTTGCATCAATGAGATTTCCAAAAGTTCACAAGAAGTAGAAGTAAAAAAGGAAAACTAAATGAAATGTCCGCACTTTAGTACACACACACCTGTGAGAAGAATTTCTTATATTTGAAGGGAATGTAAGCTTACCACATCAGTTACTGAATGATCCATAAGGAGTGGAAGCAATGCATCTAATTTTGAAAACTAAATGCAATGTCCACACTTTAGTACACACACACCTGTGAGAAGAATTTCTTATATTTGAAGGGAATGTAAGCTTACCACATCAGTTACTGAATGATCCATAAGGAGTGGAAGCAATGCATCTAATTTTCTTGCTTTATTACCGTTTACCAAGGGATGCAACAAATCATCCCTCACAATATAGAAGGATGGATTTTGACTCTCTTTCTCCATCACACGATCTCCAAAATAGGAGCAAGATTTGTTTACAAAGGAAACGTTACCAAATAGTCCTGCTGTGCGTTGTCCTTGAAGGGGCAAAAGCATTACTTGGTGAATTTTGGTATCAGGAATATGCAGCATCCATTTTCTGTTAAGCATATTTGACAACAACTCTTCACCACTCAGTTTGACCTCAGGAAAACCCTGCCAACGAGTTTAGAGATATTATTTTCTAGTCTAAATTCAGCAAACCTTCTTTTACAAAGGAAAGAGAGAGCTCCATCAACAATTTCAAAGCTGAACACGGCTATAGATTGTGAAGGAAAAACACATCCAAACTACAGGAAAACATTATCTTGTGAACTAAATTTATAAAATTACAAATGTAGAACTACCAACCGTATCCTAACTTTTAGCGAGCTATTATATGCTCATAAATGATAGGGTATACACATATGCACATTACACAAATGGTAAAAAGCATATTTGAAGGATCTTACACAAATTATAAAGCTTATCTTCAATTACTTGGAAAAATCTGCAAGTTGGCTCCCTTGGTGAACATTGTTCACAAAGAACTCAGTACCATTACAGTTAATCTTATCATTATGACTAACAACTTTTTCTGCCAAACGCAGTTGAGCTCGCTCCTCATCACTGCTCGCTACTCATCTATATGAATAAGATATACCTATGTGAATAGGACTTCTGCTTTGTCAAGGTCAGATATGAAAGGATAAACCTCCAAATTTCGAATAAGATGTCACTTTTGCATCACTATTAACCCAAACCATGTATATCACAAGCAATCTTCAATGGAGAATGAACATTACAGCAGCAACCACATCAATAACGAGAAAAGGTGTTGATAAAAGTAAAGAAAATAAAGCTAAGACTAAGCACTAAGCATGACAGAGAAACGTCACCTGAGAGCAACAGTAGCGCCTCCTTTTCATGGCCGTGATTGCCGTTTTACTGCTTAAGCGTTGCAGTCTCATTGCAGTGGCTCAATGGAAGTTGCTCTAAATTGGAAATATAATGGATCGTATATATCTGTTATTGTGGGCTTCAGGCCCAAAATATTTCTTCATAAACGACATTACGTACTTAAAACTGAATGCTGACCATAAATGGAGTAATCCTTGACAAGCGCCTACTTAAAAATGGAATGTCGTTTGAAGGTAAGATTGAAGACAGACAGTAGAGGAATGATCTGATGCGGTGAGGTATAAATACAGTCTTCATCCAGGGTTTAATTAGGGTTTATGCATTACAGACGGGTAAATCCCGCTTCCAAATCCAACAATTGCTACTCAAAGGAAGTACTTTTGGAGCTAAGTACTTCTCATCTTTTGTAGTAAAATCAAATGTCCACCGCTCTCCATCCTATAACCGGCATGTCGTCGGAGCCGCTCTCCGCCTCTGGCCGGAATTCCGAGAAGGTGAGCCTTCCTGCGTTACAATCCAAAATGAAAATCGATCCGGAAGGTTACGAGACTGAACTTGGCCTTCTCTACGGCCAATTCAACTCAGCTCTCGAGCTATTTCAACAGCAAGCAGCTCTCAACTTCACGTCAGTCTCCTCGTCTGGTGTTTGTGCTGACCCCACCATCGCCAAGGACCTTGGGGATCGAGCAATGTTTTTGGCTCATGTGACGCCATTTTACCCCAAGCAATTGGCCCAGTTCCCTAGTCAACTCGTCAAGTTTCTCAAATCTTCTGCACGTTCCCTGCCCTCGGGTCTGAGGTGTCATGTTACTCAAGCTTTGATTCTTTTGCTTAATCGAAAGGTACTCCCTGTTTTTCGGATGAAATGAAGTATTTTTCCTTTTCTTCGGTTCTTTCAGCAATTCTTTTGGGAACTGCAAAAGGAAATTATTGGATTTGGATTCTATTGTATATGGTTTCTTGGCAACCAAAAACGCAGTGGTATGTTTTATTGAAATATTGAATTTGATTCAAGTCTTTTTAACTGCTAGATGGTTGATATCAGTGAAACACTTTCATTGTTCATGGAGCTTCAAACTCTGGGAGATAGGAATTTGAGAAAATTGGCATTCTCTCATGTTGTTCATAGCATTAGACGCATGAATAAGAAGCACAAAAATGAAGCTAAGAATCGGGTGCTTCAGAATATCTTGTTTGCAATGCTACAGGTTTCTAATTCCTTTTTCTTTTCGGCTTTTCTTCTCAAGCCCCCCCTTTTTTTTCTTGGGATTTCTTGTGCTTATTCGTGGAGTTGCCCGCTGTTCTATTAGCAAGAGGATGAGGCAAGAGCTAAGAGATCTCTTATCACACTATGTGAGTTTCACCGGAGAAAGGTGTGGTTCGATGATAGAACAGCAAATGCTATTTGTATGGCATGTTTTCATTCATCATCTAGGTATGCCTTTTGGTTTTAGACAGTTGACTTGTACTTTCTTTTTTTTTTTTCAGCTTATGACCATTTCTGATTAAATTCGAACTTGTCAGGATCATGATTGCGGCGCTATCATTTCTTCTAGATTACGAGAAGATTGAGGGTGATGATAGTGATGATACTGATGCTTCAAGCAGTGATGATGACACAAATCCTCAAAGTTCTCAAGCTGCCCTCAGTAAGGAGGCTATTTATAAGGTTAGTTGTATCCTCTGAGTTTGATTGGTGTGTGCTTAGTTGCATATGTACCCTGATACTTATATGGATGCACGAAACAGCTTAGTAATGATGATTTGATTTTTATTGCAATTTTTTAAGAAGCTCAAGTTAAGACATTGATTTTCTGTTTTATATAATTTGAAAAACAGGGAAATTACCCTATTGCAGCTCTTCATTTACCCTCACAGAATCTTGAGGGTTTGAGGAGATGACTTGGGGCATGTTTATAACATTGTCGTTTTCTTTTAAATTTCAGGCACATCATAAAGGTACAGTATCCAGTAAAAAGAAAAAGAAAGCAAAACTGCAGCGTGCCATCCGGAGCATGAAAAGGCAGCAACGCATGTCATCAGAAAAAAGTAGTTCTAATTATTATTCACCACTTAATCATCTTAAAGATGCACAGGTTCCCCACTATTCTTGTTATCATATCTTATAGTTGACTTTCACCCATAGATTTGGAAGCTTACATGTGGGATAATAAAAGAGATATTAAGATTTTTTACTCTCAGGGATTTGCTGAGAAGTTGTTTTCTCGCCTTCAGACTTGCAATGAACGCTTTGAGGTGATTACTTTTTTTATATATATTTTCTTGCGTTTTGGCGGATTTTGTTTCTCCTGCATTGGTATGTGGACCATATTATCCAGTATCGTTTGTGATTATTGGATTTTCTATGTCTGTCATTGTATGTAGGGTTCAATATGAAAACAAATTTGTGCACACAGATGTGTCCCTGTATTTTAGACTTAATGGTATTTCATAACTAATCGATTGAGCAGCAGCTCGTACCTTAGTGAATAAATAACAAAACGAAATGAGCTGAAAGTGAGGACAATTTTAGAATGGGGGAATTAAATGGAGATCCTCCTTCTGCAAATGATGTGCCAGCCTTTAGATTTCAGAAAAACATGGAAGTTTTATTTTGATCATTAAGCTTTATGCAAATCTCAGGTCAAGATGATGATGTTGAAATTAGTTGCTCGAACTGTTGGACTGCACCGGTTGATGTTGTTGAACTTTTACCCTTTTCTTCAGAAATATGTGCAGGTATTTTATGTGTGTGTGTTTTTTTTTTTTTTTTTTTTTTTTTTTTGTTACTGTAATTAATTGAAATGTTATAATGGGCTTCACTCTTCTCTTTTCTGACCTAATACTGCATCGGCCTGTTCAGCCACATCAACGCGATATCACAAATTTACTTGCTGCTGCTGTCCAATCATGCCATGATATGGTAGGATTCTGCTTTTTGATTGATTATATGCAATGCTGCCTTTATTTATTTATTTATACTTATAACCGCTCTCTCATCCTGACCTCCTTTTTTTTATTTTCTAGTATTCCTGTCTTGCTAATTCAAATAACCTTGTCTGTCCAGGTTCCTCCAGATGCAGTTGAACCGCTATTCAAACAAATAGTAAATCAGTTTGTACATGATCGATCCCGTACAGAGGTAAATGTTTTGGTTTGCTTTATTATTCTTGTTTTCTTCAAGAAATCACTTTCTGTTATTAACTCGACTTGCTTCTTCTAGGCTATCGCTGTTGGATTGAATGTGATAAGGGAAATATGTTTGCGTATGCCTCTGGTAACTAAATCTATCATTTGCCTTCATATAGATAACCTTCTCTGTTAACAATCTCTCTCTCTCTCTCTCTCTCTCTCTCTCTCTATATATATATATATATATATAGATTGACTTGTGATTTAGTCCTTTAATTGTATTGTTTCATTCTTTTTGTTGTGTTCATATTTCTCTTTAAATGAGGTCTAGTGGCATATAATTAATCTTTCTGTTTCTGGTTTCTAGTTGATGACAGAAGATTTGCTGCAAGATCTTGTATTGTACAAAAAATCACATGAGAAGGCAGTTTCAGCAGCAGCTAGATCACTAATGACTTTATTTAGAGAGGTATTTGGCCTACGAACTTGAAAGGGTTGTTCAATTATTCATGTGCCTTCTCTCAGCATTCGTTTATATGCGCTTGAATGGTTTAGGAAGATTAATTGCCTCTTTTCTTGTAGGTCTGTCCTTCACTATTGGTTAAGAAGGATCGAGGTCGTCCTATTGATCCAAAAGCAAAGCCAAAAGCATATGGAGAAGTCAACGTTATCAGCAATGTACCTGATCTTGAGTTATTACAGGATGATGATGATGAGGAGGAGGAGGAGGAGGATGCGGATGAAGTTCAAGAGGAGGATGATGATAATGTTGATAAACCCAGTGGATTAAGTGATACTGATGATGACATGGTTTCAAGCAGCAATGATGAAGAAAATCAGATGTACAGTGATGATTCTGAAAGTGGGGGTGGTGATTTACAAGAGGACTCTGTCAATGAAGATGATGATAACAGTATTGATGAAAATGACAGTGACCTCTATGACAGTGATGAGGAGGAGATGGAAGAGGATGATGATGATGCTGAGGCGCATGAAATAGTTAAGGCTTCTCCTGCAGGCGATTACAATAATACCAGGGACATGAAAGAAGACAACAAATCTAAGCCCAGTAAGAGAAAGTTTTCTGATTTTGATGGAAAACTTATTGCCGCCGACACTAGTCTTAGAGCTCTAAAACGATTGGCTGAAGAGAAGTTGAATCAAACCTCTTTAGACTCAACTGATGGCATTCTTTCTAATGAAGACTTTCAAAAGATAAAGGAACTGAAGGTATAGTTAGTTAACATTAATTTGTCTAAACAATGGGTATGTTTTACCCTGTATACATAGGAAAGATTAATTCTAAATTTGTTCTCTTTGTAGTGCAACCACTTAGACATTACCTGCTGATAATTGTATACTTATATGTTCTATAACTAGGCGAAGAAGGAAGCTAAAATTGCTTTAGCTCGGCAAGGATTTAAAGTTCCAAGCTCTGATCAACTGAGTGTTAAGCGACTGGATCCTGCAAAGCTTGAGGTAAGTTTTCTATTTCATTGCCAATTGTAGTTTGTCTAGCTTGCTAGTCTGGCTTTAGGATCTCTGCCTGTAAATTGCATATGACAATCGGTATATTTTATTCTCTTGATGTTGCACTTTATAGGCTCATGTGAAGAAGAAGATGAGCAAGGAAGAAAGATTGGCATTAGTGAGAGCTGGGAGGGAGGCTACAGGGAAGTACCGGGCTAGAACTGCTATTAAAAACAAAAAGGTATCGTTGTTTTTTTTTATATTATTTTTTGGTTTTGCATATGCCTGCTTTCTATACTTATGCTCGAGTTTGATAAGCGATCAGTTTTTGGTATTAACTACATTGTTCAAATTGTTCCGTTAAATTCAAATTGTATTGGAATTAGATCATGGCATGCAGTTTTTCTTATTGCTTATATAATGGAAGTGTTTTCGTTCAGAAGGCAATGGCCGTGCAGTAGGTGTTTCATGTTTGGTCCAATTTCTAGAACCGGGCATCTCATCCTGAGAAATTACTCTGATTTTGCCATCTTAGACCACTAGAAGTTGACATGAATTCTTAATTTTTCCTCTTTAAATTTGTTCATTGTATCCAAGATTTTCCTTATTACTCAAATTAGTAATTCTTCCATAGGGTCTGTTTTTATATATGATGTTTGATAACTGTTTTTCTGGTGACTGAGCAGACTGGTGGTAAAAGTAATAGACAAAAGCAACATGAGAAGTTAATGCCCTTCGCTGCGAAAAAAGCCAGGGCAGCTAGGTCTCGGGAAGAGAAAAAGAGGAAACAGAGTCGCTCTGGCAAACAGTTTAGGGGGAAGAAAGCATGGAAATAATCAGGATTGTAAATTATTTATTTATTTATTTATCTTGGAAGATTTTTTTTGGCATTACATTCTTCCTTACCAAATATGATTTTGGAAAGCTTATCAAGAATTTACCGCAATTCTTTTCTTCTGTTCATTTCTCCATCATTGATGAACATTTAAAGAAAAAATGGCCGACAAACTTTATAATATATAATAAATATAATCACAACTGACGGACAAAACAGAGTTTACAAGAGCAAGCACCAAGATAAATAAATTACCCCTCCGTAAGAACTGAGATGAACTATTTTACTAGGGTGACTACACTTGAACTTTTGGCATTCTATTAATAACTGCGCAAGAAGCTACATCTGAAATCACATTTTCAGTTCCCAATGGTTGGATATGGGACAAAAAAGCAAAAACGAGCAAAAAAGATAAAACGAAAGTTAAGAAGCCAAGGCAATCAATCATTCTTCGACTAGACATGAAGTTGAATCGCCACTTTGGCCAAATAGATCAGGAATTCCGTCCCAATTCTTTCTCTCTCTTGCTTCCCAATAACCACCTATGTATCGATAACGACCTTCATCATCCTTTTCAAACCATCTTGGCTGCCAGCCTCTTTCCTGTAACTTTCTCGCCTACAACGGAGAAAACAAAAGTTGCTTAACTTGTTTTAGACAAAACCAACACTTGCAATTCATAAATAAACTATAGCAGCACATATTTCTAAAATGATTCGGAGTGACAATAAATACGAAGGTAAAGCATAATCTCCCAAAATTCCAATTACAAGAGCTTGAAAGAAACCGTGAAAACTCAAGTTCTCTGCATATGTTAATTTGGAGTAAAACTTTGGAGCTGGCTATTTTTGCATATTTTATTTCACTAGTACTTCTTTATCACCTAACTCAAATATACACATGCCAGTGAATACCTGTCTTTGTAACTGTTCAAGTCTCAACTTCTCTGCATTTGCCAACTCGTATTCCCCGTTTTCTAGGTGTCTCTGATCTGGCCTTAGTCTTGAGTCAGTAGGAGGCAATTTCCCCGCCAAGCCAGGAGTCAGTTCATTCAAGGATATTGCAAAAGGGGTGAGATTGTATCTTGTCTTGGTGACAGCTTTATCTCTCTCCCAGAGCAAGACAGCTTCTGTCATTGGATCGTACCCCTTTGGCTTTGTAGTTGGATCCCCTAGCACATAGTACATTGCTTCGTCCCACTTTCCGACCAACATTGCGACCTTCTCTCCAGTTCTATTATCTTGTACAAATCCATGAACCTTCAATTTCGAATAGAAGAAGAAAAAGAAGAGTGAATAAGAGACTGATGATGATAATGATGATTGCTTCAAACACTCTACTGTGCACAAGTGCAAACCTTGCAGCGCAGCATTTCATATAATCCAATTTTTAATGAATCAAGCATTTGATTAATTCTCTAGCAACATAGATAGCACGTTCTAAATTTATAGATTTTCCAAATATATAGAATTCTTTGCAATTCGAATTTACTTGTGAATTTGGAAATGTAGACTGTTAGAAAAAGGATCCTTTCAAGTTCCGATTGGAGTAAAAACAACTCACACACGTGTCACTCGACTATCTGCAAGAAGCTGAGTATCCACAGAATCCATATCAATGGATCTTAGGTTTCCTCTCTCTTCTCTGATAGTGGATGCTCATTCGAAGTGTGGCCAACTATGTGGGCACTCAAAATGTTTGCTGAACACGGTTCATATGCACAATACAAATTTCAAGAAACAATTGAGCTTTTATAAGATATAAAACGGTCCAAAGAGTCCAATATGAACAAGGTCATGAAAAACAGCAATCTGAAGCCAATGATAGTTGTCATTTAAATTAAAATTGTGATCACGTATGGATATAAAATTAAAGGATAACAACCATCATCTATCAAGCAGTAGATAGAAAGTGAACACACAAGAAAACTAGATAAGGTATAACAAAAAAAGACAAAACTACAACTTAATAGGTCGACTTTTCCAGAGATTCAAAATAATGTTTTATTGATAAAATTCTGACCAATTCCTCACAATTATTAACAATCAGTGGGTGCTGAAAAAACAAATCTTTCATTATCAAGATATAGAGCAAGAAAAATAAGAGCTAAAAAACTGTAGGAGAAAAAAAAAGGATTCTTCATCAATAAATAATGCATTTGAGTGCATAGCGAAGAGTGGTCATTATCATTTATTTGCGAGTACAGGGATTACCTGATGTGGATTTCGGTCTATGATTGACTGCTCTTTGAACTTAAGCTTACAAGAGTACTTGCCACTACCTTTGAGCCGCATGGTGCCATAGTGGTCACAATAAAGTTTTCCTAGTATAATGTTGTATATAGAAGTGGTGACCTTGCTCCATTGGAAGGTCTCGCCATCCTCAAACTGCAGGGTGAGGACGCCGACAGGATCAAGCTGAATAGAACGCCCCCAGAACTTGCCTTTGAGATTGGAGTCTGCCCAGAATTTCCAGCCTCTTCCCTCACAGTGACAAGCAACAATCATTGGGTGGTGACTTACCTGCATAAAATGGCTCATCAAAGAGCATATAGAGGATGACACAAAATGCTACACCATCCATCTGCCATGCAGTCAACAATGAGGAACAATTGCAAACTCACTTTTGTTACAATAGTATTCATTGTTCCTCGTTATGCTCCTGGCTCACTTAGGATAAATGAAAAACAGTACCTTTTCAGAGAAAAAACGAAGACCTTTATCAGGATAGTCAGCCTCATATGTCTCTCCAAGGAGAGGGTTGAAGGGTTTGCACTGCCGACCTTCCGTTGAGGCATAACCAGATACAGCAAAAGCAGCGATGTTCAGAATTCTCATCAAGTCATTCCCCTGCAACATGTAAAAGCCCTACTTAATATTGAATATTAATCAAAAATCCTGATAGAATAAAATATCTACCACAGAACATAGAGCAGATCTCAAGAATGAAGCCACTAAAACACAGACACCAATTAAGAGTTTCCAATAACTTCAGCAAACACTTTATTTATTCTTTTGACAAATTTAGATGCGAGTATCAAATCCATCCACAAAGAACAGCACAAACCTAGACAGCCTTGTGACAGAACCAGACAGTCCTGCAATACACCCCCCACCCACACCCCCCGATGATCCAATGCAGAAGCTAATTCCCTAAAGGGCATTTTCACTCATCAAGAAACTAGAACTAAGAGCTAGAAAAAGAAAAATAAAAAGCATAAACGCAGATATATTAATTGTCTACAAACAAAGTTGTGATTTTAGAAACATATGATGCCTTAGAATACAATGCAATGAGGTAGTTGTTATAAGCTAAAACTTATCACCAGATATAAAATGTAACTAACAGAGATCAAGGTTAAAAATTGTTCATCACATAAGAGAGACTAGCTAACTTGACCTGCTTCCCCCATTCCAGTGCTTGATCAACCAAGTATGAATATTCCAAATCTTCAAAGCACTTCTGCAGTGATGAGAGTGGTTCATTAAAATAAACAGGAAGACAAACTCCAGACAGGTCCTTTCCAATATTGTCCTTAATAATTGACCACAAGCCAACAGGCTTCTCTTTTTCCTTTGGTTCTGGCAAATTATCTCTTCTTTTAACATACGGATATTGAATTGTCTTGATTCTCTTTTCAAACCCTCCATGTAAATTATCAGAGAAAAATGGGTCTTTATCATATGTACAAGCATTGCCCACAGTTTCCCTACTCCTGTAGGAAGCACTTCTTAGAGCTTCTGAAGACAAAAAGTCGTTTGTATCAAAAAATATGCCATCATCTTCATCCGTTTCAACATCGGCCCCATCTTGACTTTCATTATCAGCTTCAGAATCACTTGGACTACCCTCCGACATAACAGAATAGAAATCTGTAACATGAAAGAAATATGGATATCGGTCAATTTTGAATAACCACAACTATCTTCAGAAAAAAGATTTTGCAGAAGAACAATGTGGACAATTTTTCCAAAAGTTGGAAAAAGTTACATGTAGACCAAAATGAGGAACCAGCCATATGCAGATCTATCTTACTCAAACTCAGGTATGGGTGTTGAAAATGTAAACTCTCTACATGTTGAACTTGTAAATTACCTAAATGGGAAATATGGTGATATGGATCCAAATTTAAACTCAGGTTTTTGAATAAGTTATATAAATAAAGAAATATAAAATTATGTAATAATAACTACTGTGCAGATAGATCATATCCAAAATACAACCAAATCCCAGTCACCTCTAAAAGAATATTATCAAAAAAAATATCTCTAAAAAAATAATTATCAAAGGTAATTACTTGTAAGAGATAAATGTCCAGAAAGATAATTGTGTATTTATGTTCAATAAGCACTCTCTTCACTTGTTTCTCTCACTACGCATATCCAACTTCTACACATTCCATGTCATATCTCGCTCTGTGTAGATATGGGTATGGCAGGGCAAATTGGTTAGTCTGAGTAATAGAGGTACTAATATAGGCAAAACTAGACTAAATGGATAAAATGAAATGCTTAAATGGTAGTACCACCACTTTTATGTCCAATATGTAGAACATCACCATCTGATCAAGGAAGAGAACTACAGCCATGTATAGCATTCAATAAACCATGTCAAGTCGAAAGACAAATAGCTGAGAACCAAGAGCTGTATATAATTGATTACAACTATTCCAGATGTAAAATACTTGAATGATCAACAATATCAACTTGTTCCAGTAACACTTCCCCAATGTAGTTTTTCTTATATTTACTGAATGTAGTCACATATATAGTTATATACATAAACTTATGTAATTTACATAGTTATGAGAAACTAAAGCTATGCATGATCAAGAGCAGAAAATAAAAAAGCATTACTGACCGCTAAATCTTCTATTTGCTTGTCCACAGTATGACTCGCGTTCCTTTGTCTCATCCACTACAGTGGTTTCCAGCTCTATTTTCTCAGTCTGCAAAGACAATTCAGAAGTTAACAATTACTCCTTGACAGAGGAAGGTTTTATTACCAGATCTAGCAGTATATACACGGGAGAAGTATTTTCTGCGAGTAAGAAAGGATTAAAAAAAACGGGAACTGATTAAAAATTGAATATAAATTCAAGAACGAAAGAAAGCCAAGGGGAATTAAAATGAGCAATTTATGTTTTAAAACACAGCTTATAGCAATTCTTGAGCTGCATAAAAAATAATAGTAATAAAGCCCTCCTTCTTGCTTCAAGGACAAAGCAATTCGGCAATTTCATGTCTTTGAAGCTTTACAATAGTTCATGAACTTGCTATTCTTTTCCATTGGGGAATCCAATGTTTATAAAGCGAGAAAAATGTCTTCATTATCTTCCACTCGTGATTTGAATGGATCACAAGACAGAATATGAGGAACATATATATCTGACAGGTAAAAGACAAAAATACACTTTATCATTATATGTCACAGACTGTTGGACGGATAATTCATGTTGGCACCATATATTTTCTCCACTAGAGCAAAAATGTTACATCACATCAAACTCCAAAACCTGCTTTCAGAGTGATAATCACATGGCAAAACGACATGTATAAATAGAAAAAACATTATTGAACCAACCTAAGGCCAAAACAAATCATAACAAAGACAAAAGAAAATAAGTTGTTAAATTGTCCAGCTTGATGCTTGCAATTCTGCAATAAGAAGATATATATAGATAGAGAGAGAGAGAGATAGAGAGAGGGAGAGAGAGAGAGAGAGAGAGAGAGTAAAAGAATTGAGAGTACCTCCAATTGCCTCAATGTGTCTAACAACATTATGTGCTTGCGTTGAAGAGCCTTCAACTGACTTTGCAACTCAGAGGTTTCTGAGAGCATAATTGACTCACAGTCTTTGATGACTGCCTCACCAATGCCTTCCTGCAGTAACCGTAATTTTAGCTTCTCAGTTGAAACAACAATATCTTCATAAGGTGAAAAGTCATTGCTTGATAACACTCTAGGGAAAAGGTCTTTAGCCGCCTGCAATGACTCAAGCCATGCTATTCTATCCTCTCTTGATATGCATCGCAAGTGAAGAGTTTTTGTTCCAGTGAAAATGGTAAGTCTTTTATCATCTGATTTGCTTGCCCGAACTGAGGATACCTGCACACCAATTCAGTCCAACACACATGCTCAGCAACCATTCACACAGTTGAACTTAGAGAACATTCAGGCCATAAGATTATTGCCTCTCATCATACATTAGACAAGTAAGAAATATAAATAGTGCTTGTGTCATGACGAGGATTAGTTCCTGCTCCAGGGTCCAGATAGTCGAATGCAATGGGACACTTCACGGACACTGAAAGAAAAATAAGATAAGCACCCAGGACTTGCCAGATTTACGAGCATCGGAATTCACTAACAACATGAGAAGTAACTCTTCAAACACTGGTTTTAGTAAAGAAACATCCATGAGTGCATATGGATGACAACCAACTTCATTAGCTTTGACAATTAACAACTATTGGGTTAATACATGGCGATACACAATAAGGGTTATAGGGCACAATGATCCAGATCTGCTTTGATGATTTCATGTTAATATGGTGTGTTAATCTGGCACAATGACTGTTTCCTAGAAATCCATGCTTCATTTAACAGTATTAGGAGTTTATTTACGAATACCATCCATGCTTCATTTAACATTATTAGGGAGTTAAAACCAGATTACAATAAGTCATTCCTAGTCCTAAAAAACACCATATGAAATACCAATGTTTGGGTATAAACTATTAGTGTGAGTTGAATTCACCTCGCAGCATTTCATTCACTAAAGGAGTGTTTTATTCCTGGGTGGATTTTCATATGCTGTGGAATCAAGAGATAGATCTTTCTTAGACAATGCTTCTTTTCATCAGTAATCCTTTCAATCCCAGCAAAGAATCAGATTTTAGCCCTTGTCCGCAACTTTGTTTAGATATTACAGACATCAGATCTCACTAGAGACATTTGTACTCACTGGTGAAGTCGTCATTAGATAGTTAATTTCTACTATTTTAAATAAATTTAGAACAACCAGAGTAAAAAATATTATCATTCCCTAAATTAGAATGGGATCCTGCAAAGACTACAGTATGTGCATCAATTGAAAAAAAAAATAGCGTCACGGTACTTTTATTATGAAAGACGATACTCCTAATCAAATATTAACACCGTCGTATCAATGCAATTTCCAGCTCAGTGAATCATTAAGTCAAACCGAAAGACGATACCGAATCGCCAAAAACAAACTAGGATATTAAACAATTTCATGCATGTCCATATTCCAATAAGCAACAAAATGCAGGGTGAAAAGTCAAGACAAGGGAATTTCTCACTGGTGTTAAAAAAATTGACAATTACATGGCACATCCTCCAAATATAGCCGTTCACAAAGTTTTCTTTTTTGACTAAAAATAACATTGAACACCAGATATATCGATAATCACAATATGTAAGCAAAAGGAGAGATACTTCACCTCATACGCCTCTACAAATAAAGAAACCAACCTTCAAATGAATTTCGCCAAATGGCTTGCACTGCCTGGCGGCTGCTGCGGCTCCCACGGCGAGCCGATTACTACTCCAATTAGCTTTTTTCATGTATCTCAAGGATTCCTCTCCGATCACCCTAACATCCTTCTCTCTCGCCGGACTCATCAGAATCTTGTCAGGTCCATGAATCTTGTAATAAGATAGCACACCATCTTCAAGCAGAAACCATCTCGATCTCCATCCCTTGCCGTAATTTACCCATTTGTAAAGAATCCCCGCCACAGAGCTACTGACGCTGCCGTTCACATTATACACCTTCGAATCCCTAGCTTCAGTTACCGAATCTTCAAAGTCTTGATTCCCGACGCCTGAAGACCTGTCCAAATCAGTCCCCACCGATGATACCTGAGCAGAGAAACTCGGTTTAGAGCTATGGTTGACTGTTCTAACAGAACTTTCGATACTTAACTGAGACTGGCTAACAGATTTGGCCACAACCGGGTTAGCTCGATCCCGATCGATGGAAACAGGAGCAATGCAGCAGAGAGGATTCATTTTGTTGACTAAAACAGCATGGATCACACAAATGCACGAGACAACAAGCAAGGATCGGTCGCTGAGAGCTGTAGAAGCTCCGATATAGAGCAGTTCGGGTCGGAGAGGAAATGCGGGACCCGATCGGGACTAGGAGCGGATAGGAATGAAACGAAACGTTTCGGAAATGACATAAGAATAAGATCGAGAACGAAACGAGACAATTTAACAACGAAAGAGTACAGTTATAAGAAGGAAAGCCTGCGTAAAAGGGGCACACAGATCCATTTAAGGCACAAGTCAGTGAGGCAGAAGGTAGAGCCACTAAGGCCTCGAAGCGTAGGTTATGCTAAGGAAGAAAGAGAGAGAGAAAGAAGCATTTAAAAGAGGCGCATTATAGTAATAATATAATAAATGCATGGGATTGGAGGGCGGTGATGATTGCAGAGAGACAGCTAACGTGCGCATTAGTGCACAGGTGGTGGTGGTGGTGCTGGTGGAGGAGGTGGTGTGATTTTAGGATTTTTAAGAGAGATGCAGGTGCTACTGTAGAACTGAAGAAGGAAAGAGAAACGTCTTAGGATTGTCCGTTGAGTAATTTGAAGACCCCTTAACTTTTTTTCCTTTTGGGCCCCTGACCCATTGGTCTTTTAAAAGCTTAACTGAAATGACTTGGTTGTCCCTTTTAATTTCTTTTATGGCGGGAGGAAGAACTTCTTTTTATTTAAAAAATTATTATAATAAAATTATCACTATTTAAATCCTTTATTTCTGAAGCCTTTGTTTGGATGGTTGTAAAATTTGGTTGATGTAAAATAAAGAGTGAAAATTTATTGGGATTATCAAAATTTTTTATTTAGTTTAAGGTAAAATATTTATGAGGGTGTAAAATAAATTTCTTATTTAGTTTGTGATAAAATATCAAAGAGAGTGTAAAATAATCATCTTAACTTCATTTTGACTCTATTTTAGGAGAAAAATGAATAATAAAATTTTACACTCTTTATTTTACTTTCACTCCTTATTTTACTTTTTCTCTTTCCAAACAAAGCATAAATAATATTCACTCTGTTCCGGAAAAAAAAATATACGTATATTTTCATAAAAATTGATGTGGTTATTCGATGATGTTTTTATTTATATAAATTGTGAGAGTTATCAAATTTAAGTATTCTCGACTGTGAGAATTTTCATTATTCTAAAAAAAATTCTATGGAGAAAGTTAAAATAATAATATTAATTATTCACAATTTATATATATATATTAATGCAATAAAAATTTTATAATAATCAATTGATATGAAATATAAATGTTGTTCAAAAATTACTTAATGTATAATTTAAATTGAAATTTTTGTTCAAGATATTCGCCGTATATGACGAAATACAATTATGTCATATTTGAATAGAGGAAAGAATAAAATAAGAAAAAATTGTTACCACTTATTAATTATTATTCTTTCTTATTTTTAACCCCATGTTTGTTTTAGAAGGAAAATACTGTGGGAAAAAATATTAAACCTCCACTTTCTCTCTAATTTGGAGAGATCAAAAAGCTGGAAATCAATAAAGTAAATATTGAAAATTTTCCTTCCTCACAAATTTACTCAGCTCGTTCCAAGTTGAGATTGTAAATGCTTTTTTTACCACTATTTTTTTTTCTCCTACAAAATCCCCCCTTCTCTAACATAGTGTTAGGTTTTTTTTTTTTTTTTTTTTTTTTTTTTTTTTTTTTTTTAAATAATTATAATTTTAATTGTAATAAGATTCAAAAATTTTCAATATTTTTTAATTAATGATATTAATATTGTTATATTTTTTTTAAATCTAATTTTTTTATGAGATTTTAAGATTAAAAGTAAGGATTAAGCTTACGTGTTTAGAAATTCAATTTTTCTAAAAAAAAAAAATAAGAGCTTTTATACCAACTAAATATTAAAAATTTATTTTTCCATGAGATTTATCTAGTCAAATGCATGTTAGATAAAAAAAATG
>CANUEP010298211.1:0-65708 GCA_947857235.1 Jatropha podagrica
GTAATGAAAGAGGAAGTCATTGCTAGTAGTAACGACTTGTTACGATCCATTGGTTCATATAGAATCCATGTCCTAGGTGTATCAAAAAACATTCTTTTCGCTAAGCGTATATAATAAAATAGAGTGAAAGAGTCCACCCCAAAACCAAGGGGGTATAAGATGTGATTTACCCAATGAGCGACAGCCAAGCCCGAAAACCATACCTAAACACTCGTCATCTCGCGTTGATAACAGTTTTCGAATAGCTTTTAATGTTTTAACTAGTTAAAACACTAAATATTATTTTGTTACATAGCATTTGAACGAACTATCATTTAACTCTTAAAGATTAAGATAACGTTTTATAACAAGTTAATTCATCTAATGTTTATTTTTTCGTGTATCATGAAAAACTACTCAACAGTAATTAATAACTAAATGATGCTAAAACAATTAATAACTACAAAAATAATTAATATTACCGAACGTACCTTAAATTTAATTCTCGGAGTCCAACCCTTTGTGTAGAGCATTAAATTCAGGTTAATTTAAAACCATGAACAATAATTCTCAATCTCCTTGCATCACCAATTTTATTAGTCAGATCAAGTTTCAAAATTCCAGCACATGAATTTAACAGACTAATTGACATGTTTCCTTGCCAAATTGCCATCATCTTCTTATGCATTCCTAATTCATTGCAACTTTGCTTCGTTCATTTAGTAAAAAGCTCCACAACAGCGTCTCATGCTCTCTTTGGAGTCATAGCCTCTTTGGAATGTTGCAATAAATCATATTCTATTGAGATTTAAAAATGGCATAATAAAATAAAGAAAAAAAAAAAGCCTGAATGTTTGAGTTTTTATTTCATCAATATTTTAATTTTTTTTCAATCAATAGAGTGTATTTATTATTATTGTTGATTATAGCATTTGTCTGATCTGATTGAATGTGATCAAGTTATACAGCTCTGTGAGCAGAAACCTATTCTTTGAATCTTGAGATTGTTGACAATGCATTTCTATTTTTCTTTAATACATCATTTTGGGTGTTGTCCGTCGATGATCCATCAGAAGTCCGTTAACAATACAAATCGTACTAAATTCTTTC
Source organism: Jatropha podagrica (assembly GCA_947857235.1). Taxonomy (NCBI): domain Eukaryota; kingdom Viridiplantae; phylum Streptophyta; class Magnoliopsida; order Malpighiales; family Euphorbiaceae; genus Jatropha; species Jatropha podagrica. The sequence goes on from CANUEP010298211.1 coordinate 1,090, forward strand.
AAGTTTGTAGTATGATAAAAGAAGATTGTCTTAACAATGTAATTCTTCAACTTATATATTCTAAAAACAAGAATGAAAGATAAAAAACGGGTCACGTGAATATGAGCTGGTGTATTGTGAAGCCAATTAATAGCTAATAAACAACGAACTAATGGACTATGAACGAAGACTGCAATTAACAAGGAAAAATAAATTTAAAATAATAATTAAGAAAATCAAAAGTATTGACTAAATTTATAAAAAGATCAAAATCATGTCCCTTTGTTTATGATTTAGCCTTTGAAAAATACACATTTGATAAATTGTAATCTCTTTCAACTATTAATTGCTGAAAAAGAGGAAAAAATATAAAGGGAAAAACTTATTTAGACGGGTCCATAGTTTATTTATGGACCGAATCAATGAAATTAAAGAGTTTATTGAAACAATAGTATTTCATTCTGATCATATATTTAAAAAAAAAAGGATAAAATCAGAATATTTTTTAAAAAATCTTTAATTTATTAATTTGATCCATAAGTGAGATTATAGATTTGGTCTAGACAATTTTTTTTATATAAATAAAATAGGATTTAAGACAAAAAAAAAAAAATACAATTTGACCCTCGATGTACAGTCAAATTAATATATAGATATATTTATGTTCTCCAAAATCAATTTTAAAATCTTTATTTAAAAAAATGCGATATAATCTTATATTTTTACAAAATACAACTAGTTCTCCCAATATTTTTTAAACCGTTTAATTTTTTTTATGTTTTACTTTTATCATATAATTAGGTTTTTTTTTATTCAAATTTTATATTTTTTTTCCACAAAATAAAAGAAAAAAAAGGCAGAGGTGAAAAGAGATATTAAAATTTTATAATATAACTTGAAAATGAAAAGATAAAAATGATCTTATCCATATTGCCGACCCCCTATTTCCATGTCGCAATCTCTCTTCTCTGGCGACGCACCTCTCTTTCGTACGCCAATGAGCCTTAGTTGAGATGGCTAAGATGAGGTGAGGTTCATGGATTGATTCTATTCTCTTCCAACAATTTAATTGTAATTTGAATTATGATTATGTACTGTTTTAATTGCAGATTTAATCAATGACAAAAATACTCACTCTTTCACACTTTCACTCTCATTTGTCAATACCTGAATTGTTACCGTAGATAATTTAAAAAGCTGTTAATTTTTGAAAATAAATTAATTTTTAATTATTTCACCGTAATAATTCATATTTTTCCTTGTCTTTTAGTAACAGTATTCTTTGTTTATTTATATTTATTTATTTATTTTTTTTTTTTTTTTGACGAAGATGCATCAGCATTATACTACAGTACGAGTTACGGATTACATAAATCTTCACCATTGAAGTTCTAAGCAAATACAACGACGGCAAAAGAATTTAATGGAGAACCAAACCCCTAATCCTACCGATCGTATCAAGCTCAATGTTGGCGGCAAGCTTTTCGAAACCACCATTTCCACTCTCCAGTCCGGCGGTCCAGACTCTCTCTTAGCCGCCCTCTCCACCCGCCCTTCTCCTGACCCCGTTTTCATTGACCGCGACCCTGAGATCTTCTCCGTTCTTCTGTCTCTCCTCCGCTCCGATCGCTTACCCTCTTCTGCTCAACGCTTCTCCAAGCAAGAGCTCGCCGATGAGGCTACTTACTATGGAATCGAGTCTCAGCTTCGATTGGCTATGTCTCCGCCGCCTCTATCTGGTATCGATGCTTCTCGAGTCACCACCATCCACCCCGCCTCTGATGGCCTTGCTTCTACTTTCACAGCCGCAGCTGGAGACGGTTCCATCTGGATTGCGCACGGTGGCCAAATTTCATCTTATGATTGGAATCTCAGTCATGCCGGCACTATTCGTACTCATCTTGATGATATCACCTCAATCCGAAGAGTCTTGCCTGATGTTGCCGCCATTGGGTCCGACTCCGACGCTGGACTTCATTTCTATGATTTTTGCGGTGCTCGCCACCTAGGGTCAATTCATTGGACTGATCCCGCCGATCCGAGAATCTATAAAGCCAGAGTAACTTCAATTACTGATTCACCCAATCAAGTTTTTGCTTCCTTCGAGTGTCAACATAAAGAGAATTGCTTATTAGTAGTAGATAAATCAACGTTCCAGATCGTCCATGAGATCGCCAGGCAATCTGGCAGCTCAGCGAAGCATATGGTTCCGGGAAAGCTGACGTGGCTTCCCGACACTGGTCTGTTAATCGGAACGGCGGTCACAAGTGGGGCGTTTGGCTATACAGGATACATTAGATTGTGGGACCCTAGGGCTGACGCCGTGGTTTGGGAGACGAACGAACCAGGTTCGGGCCGGAGTAGCAGGTTTGGTGATTCGTTTGCTGACGTTGATGTCGATATAGAGAATTCGACTCTGTTCAAGATTTGTTCCAAGTCTGGAGACTTGGCAATGGCGGATTTACGTAATTTAGGGGATGATCCGTGGGTTTATATGAAAGATAAAAACCCAAGTATGAGATTTACTGGTGGGTTAATTGATAGTGTGATACATTGCTACAAGGGTCAGGTTTTTGTGGGAAGAGAAGGGTCTTTAGAAGTTTGGTCAAAAGTGGTAGAGAAAGAAAATGGAATAAAGAGTGAGAATTTGATAGGCGAAGAGTTGTATAGGCGGAATTTTGTGGATAAATTGGAGGATTCAGAAAGAGGGATAATTAAGAAAATCGAAGGAGCTGGAAATAGGCTGTTTGTTAGTAGAGAAGATGTTGAGGGTATTGAAGTGTGGGAAAGCTCTCTTTTTTCTGGTGCAATTTCAGTTTTGTGATTGTAACCCTTATGTGTAAATTATTCCAGATGGAAAGTGAGAACTTTTTGGTTGTAATAATCTGGTAGTAAACTCGAAACGTATGGATTTGAAGTTAAATTTGGATTAAAACTCGTTGCCTTTCCAGTTATTGTGTTGTTATAGGATCTCTGTTCAAGCTCAAACTCAATCCTCATAAATGTTGAAAAGATGAAATGTTCACTCTTCGAAAGAAGTGGGCCTCTTCAATATGGAGGTTTGTAGAAGTTCCTTTTTGTGTTTGCAATTTGCTTTGCTCTTTTTCTAATTTATATGGATGTGCTACTGTGTTTTCGCATGATTATTTCTGTGACTGATTCTTTTTCCAGATAGCCGTCATGATAGGCAGGCATGGCATCATTTGTCAAAATTGCAGGTAACAATATATTTTACCAGTTTTAGCGTGTTCGTATCAATATCTGTTGTCACTAACTTAAATAAGAAGTTGCAGTTTACAAAATTGAATTGTTCGAATTTGTTTCTGTTATTTGATTTTTACCTATTCAAGAGAGGAAATTAATGCTGTTGCCAGTGGTCATCCATGTTTGTAGAAATTGTTGGGTTCACTATATCAGCTTGGTTTGTAAACTATGGTTCTCAATGTTTGAATTCGTGATGTCCTCAACTTCCTAGGAGAGCTGATGTTGGTAAAGATACAGCGTTTGATGCATTGCCTTTGAAGAAAAGGAGAAGTATTCTCATTTTCTTTTAGGTCTTGTGCGGATGACTACAAGACGAGAAAGTGGTGTCCTGCTGAAATTTGCGAAACTCTTGTGAACTTGTTGGTAAAAATCAAGGTTTTGATATTTCTTGTGTTGGTTCTTATAGCTTTTGCTGGGCTTGTAACGAGGAAGCTCATCGTTCAGTCCATTGTGATGCTTCATACAAGTGGAATTTGAAGGCTGACCATGATTTCATTAGTGGAGAATTGGAAATTTGCTTGCTGCAAGTGACGGATTGAGAAAATCTTGGGGCGTTTGTGCATGATTTGCCCTGTACCTTGCGGGATTGACACTTGCTGGGTATGCCTTAATGAATGGTCAGGTCATCAGAATTTCTTTCGCTTCGTAAGTCTGATGATGAGACTGAGACCAGTAGATATCCAATGAAGAATTCAATCATTATCATTTGCTCTGGGTGGGAACGCAATCGGTGATTGCATGCGAAGTAGTGAAATCGACTTTTGCATGTGGGCATCTTTTGAGTGACACAGAGCTTTTTGAGAGTGTCAAGCAGTTCCTGCATTGGACAGTCTTGAGTACGGGTTGAGGAACAGCGATTCATCGATTCTGATAACCTCAATTGAATTCCAAGACTTCCGTGTTAACCTTTCAGAACCGACTTTAGCGATTGGAAATTACTGTGAGAATTTGAGAATGGACTAGAAGATGTAAAATGCAGGGATCTGCGACTGGGAATTGAGGTGGATGATATAGTGGTCTCGTCTGCCCCTAGAATTATCATTGATTTCGCTTTATTTTACAGGGTAAACTTAACTGTCGATCAGTCGTTATTTTTGGTTGGTTTGAATTTTATTTTGGTTGCCTGTCATAGTTATTGCTTAACAACTCCATAATCAATGTGTCAAAGAATGAAGACTGTCCGAATTGAAAAGGATTGAATTTTCATGAAAAGTACGAAAGAAATTGATTTTTTAAGTACTTTTTATTTTTATTTTTATTTTTGGTGAAGGCAAGTTTACGTGGCAGGAGGCTCTCCCAATCCAAGGCTAGGGAATAGCACCAACCTCATTTAGGGATTACAATCAAGATTTCCTATTGCCCACTTAAGAGCGACGGTTGGAATGGAGGAGTTAAAAGCGACGCGCTGAGCCCTACGCTAAATGCTTGATTTTTAGTGTTTATATCAGCAATGTTGATGAATTTAATTTTAATTAAAAGAACTCATGTGGTTGGTTGGTGTGTCAAGCGGACGTGTAAAAAAGAATATTAAATAAATGATTTTTAGAGGGATATTTTTAGACAATTTGAGCATTTATTGCTATAGTTATTATTTGCACATTGAATTGTGAACATCGAAAAAAGAACGGCAAAAAATAGTAAGAGGTTGAAAATTAATGTATTGGAGATATATTTTTAAAAGAGTAGTGCTAAATGACTCACAGTGATTTTGGATCATTGCATAAAAAAAGACACTTACAATCTTTAGTGATTTTGGAAGGATAAATTGAAAGAAAAATTAATGAGTTTTGGAGAAAAATCAAGTCATAATTATTCATGCTATACGAAAAAAATTCGTAATAATGATTTATTATTAATGCATTAAATGTTTTTTGTTAAAATTAATAATTGGCATCTATATTGTTCATCGTAATAAATCAACATGATACATGTGATTTTATTGGACTTAAAAATGGATACGGATATATTTATGTTGGAGTGATTTTATCAATACACCGATACCACTATATATTATTTATTTATAATAAACAAATGAAGCTCTTAGCTTAGATGGGATAAGTGTAGCTCAATATATTGATTGATCTTATGATTAATTCTTATTTGTGTAATTTTTTTTATTTTTCACTTTATTTTTTTATTTTTCAATTTAACCAAAATTGTTGATTTGAGTGGATAAAGTTAGGTGAATGCATAGCTTGCAAAACAAGTAAAATCCTAGTTTTCTGCACGTTGGATTAAAACAATAAATTAAATCATATTGACCACTTAGCTCAAAATTATTGACATGAGTGGATCAAGATACGTAAATGCATATTTATTGAATTTAACTCGTATTGACAATTAACTCGATTAATGAAAAAATGCGATTGATTTGAATTTAAAACTTATTAAAGGGACAAATGATTTAGTAGCGTAATTTAACATTAAAATATTTTAAATGATTTAGATATAAATAATGGTGTTATCTGCCTTTCACATTATATTTTTTTAGTTTCTAATTAAGGTTTATTAATACACATAGAAAACATTATATATTAGTTATTTTGTTCAAAACAAATGGTTAAGGACTTTTAGTTCGAATAGCACAAGCACGAGTTGCTTGACTTGGTTATAAAAATTGGTCATAGAATTGATTTTTTTATATGTCACTTTTTTATTTTTTATTTTTCTATTTTAAAATTTAATAAAATTGTTGATTTGAGTGGATTAAGTTTGGTGAATGCATATTTATTAAACTTAATTCGTATTTGTATATTTATCAAACTTAACTCATATCGACCACCTAATTCAATTAATGGAAGAGTGTAATTGATTTGTGTTTAAAATCTGTTGAAAAGACAAATGATTTAGTAGCGTAATTGAATACTAAAATATTTTAAATGATTTATATACATATAACGGTGTTATCTGTCTTTCACATTATATTTTTTTAAAATTCCAATTAGGGTCACATAGAAAGTACTCTATATTAGATTTTTTGGTCCAAGTCCGTTAGCTTGGATGGTTTAAGCTTATACCATGCGGATTAGTTTTACGCAGTTGATCCTTGGACCAATACCTTTACGTGTTATTTTGTTTATTTTTTGCCTTTTTTTTTCCTGATTTAACAAAATTGAAAAAAACATATGGATAAAATGTATAAACTAGCAATATATATGTGTGGGTATTAGTGATGTGTTTAAAAATGAAATATTGAATTTTTTTTTTAAGATGCAAACATATATATAACTAAAAAAATGAAATAGAAATAATTAATGTTAGTATATGAAAATGTAACTCACTTGCAACTTTTTCTAGGCTATTTAATAAAAATAGATACAAATTTCAAATTTCAAATTTTTAAGGCAATTTAATGAAGGGAGATATAAATTTTAAATTCAAATTTTTCTAAAATCTATCAAATTTTGAGTGGGGATATAAATGACATTTACGTGACTCTATAGGGATAAACTAGATATTTACTCCTTAATGATCCTGGATCAACTTGAGCCAAGAACCATTTTTTTTTTTTTAAATTTGAGGTCTTTAAATAAATAATGAACTTACATATTATTTTTGTAATTGATTACAATTATAGTAAATAATTGAGCAATTGATTACATTATCTTTAATTTAATATTAGTTTTTTAAAAAAATATTAAATTATAATAATAATGATTGGTCACATATAAATAATAAATATGATAAAAAATATTTATTATTTATTTAAATTATAAATATAATAAGTATATTTTAGTACAAACTAATTTTATAATTTATGATAAATATTATGCAATGGATGTAGTAATTTGTATAAAAATCAATAAAAGTCCAATAAAATTTTGAAAATAAAATACATTTTTCGTTCATTAGATAAATTGTACAAAAGCACATCGTTAAATGTTTAAATCAATGTAATGATATGGTTATATTATTTTATATGATTTGTATATTAACATAATTTAAAAGTAGTATTATATACATTCCTAAAATAAAAATTGTTCTAAAAAATAAAATAAAATTTCAAAAGTCAGTAAGAAATCCGAGGAAAATCAAATGTTAAACTGAAGATCGTTTTTTTTTTTTTTTTAAATATATTTTTTGGATTAATTATAAAAAATATTTTTTGAGAACTAAAAATGACTTCTCCCTTAATGAAGGAAAATATTTTTGAAATATTGGTAAATTTATTATAATAGAATATCAAATTTATAATTTATAAACAAGAGTTGTCAACACTTTAGAAAGTAATAATATTTTTTAAGGAAAAAATTCCTAATATTTATCATTGATGATTATTAAAATTTATATTATTTCTTATATTTAATTATTCATTTTTATAATCCTACATATTTTTAGTCTTATAAATGGATTTTAAACTAATTTTTAATTTCATATCAAATAAAAATAGTGATGAAATTTGTCTTTTTGAAAATAAACGTTTTTGGACCCGAAATATATGGTATCGGGCTAACCGGTTAGCAGAACCGAAACGATTGTTGGTAGGGAGAGACGAAACGAGTAGAAAGTAGAAATAGTAGAAAGCAGGAAAAGGAAAGGGTTTTGCAAGGCAAGTGACAGGGCAATCGTCTTCTCGAGAGCAAGCTAAAAGAATTTGGCAATGGACGTGATAAAGACACAGCAGATTCAATCAAGACCAATAGAGAAGGTGATAGTGCATCCACTGGTTCTGCTGAGCATCGTCGACAACTACACCCGAGTTGCCAAGGACACCCGCAAGCGAGTCATTGGGGTCTTACTCGGGAGCTCCTTTAAGGGCACCGTCGATGTCAGCAACAGCTATTCAGGTCCTATAAATTATACATTTATATTCAACTCGATAATGTCCTCTTTTAGTGCTTGCTTCACTGTTGAATTTTGATATTGTGTGCTAGATCTAAGTTTACTTGCTCGAGGTTCTCTGTAATAGAATTAGTTGGGGTTTTTCAGTTTTTAATTATTTGAACAGTGTATTAGGGTTTATGCAATGGACCCTGTTTGATAGTGAGATTCCAGAGCTATTTTAGTTTGTTTTGTGGTCTCTATTTTGTATGCTTAATTATGGAGAATTCATATTTTCGGTTGTAAGGTTCAATTTCTGATTTTGTTACTTCAGAATTTTGGTTGTCAAATACTCAATTGAGATTGTTAGCGATTGTGCTTTTGCCTACCTTGTTACCCAGTTCCTTCTTAGACAATGAACTTTTAGTAGATTTGGTTGAGGAGAAAAAGCAATGTAGCTTGTTCAGATAAGGATGTGTTTTTAGATCATACAGTATCTTTTAAACATAGTGGATATGAATTGTTAAAATGAATAATTCTTGGTAATTTTCTTATAGTAGCATTTTGTACTTTCAGTGCCCTTTGAAGAAGATGACAAGGATCCAAGTATATGGTTTCTTGACCATAACTACCATGAATCTATGTTTTCAATGCTCAAAAGGATAAATGGTAATTCTTGTTTTGATTCATGTAAATGGTTATTCGTATTTTGATTTGTTATTTATCTCCGTGTATGTGTTATGATGTTGCGGCATCAATTCTTTCAGCAAAGGAGCATGTTGTAGGTTGGTATAGCACAGGCCCAAAGCTGCGGGAGAATGATCTAGATATTCACCAGTTGTTCCACAAGTGAGATAATGTCCTTTTTTACTTTGTCGTTTTGCAAGTTCCAACACCTTTTTCTTCTCACTTTCTATTCTATTCTATACTACTGCCATGTCTTTGTGTTCATTATTACTCCTTCAGGCTTCTGCCTTCCAATTAGGATGAGACTTCTACTTAGATCACAGAATTCTTTTGTTGCCCACATTTTTGAATTACGTGATGTATGATGATGTAGCTATGTCCAAAATCCCGTCTTGGTCATTATTGATGTTCAGCCTAAGGAGTTGGGAATACCCACAAAGGCGTACTATGATGTTGAAGAGGTTAAAGAGGTAATAAAAGTTAATTCTTTCTCTGGTAGTTGTATGCATTATTTGGAAAATGGATATGACTGATTTAATTGTCAAGGACATTTCACATGACGTTAAGGAAATACTAAAAAAAATTCAAGGAGTTGCTTAATATCCCCTATGTATCATTTTTATCAGATGTGCTCAAAGGGATGTTAATATCGCTTGACATGCTTGCTCTATTTTTCCCTTGCATTTTTTTTATTATGATAACAGAATGCTACTCAAAAGAGCCAGAAGGTTTTTGTTCATGTGCCTTCAGAAATTGCTGCTCACGAGGTTGAGGAAATTGGTATGGCGTCGTATGGAAATGAAATTCTCCTGTCAGGATGTCTGCTTTCTGTTTGTTTTTATTATTATCATTGTTATTATTTTTCCTTTCTGTTCATGGTTCTGACTAATATGCAGTTAAGATTCATCTGTATTAGTATGAGATTGATTTCTTCTGATACTTTTGTCATCCATCAACAGGAGTCGAACACTTGCTACGGGATGTGAAGGATACGACTATCAGCACACTTGCAACCGAGGTTTTTGTGTTCTCACAAATTTTCTGTGATATAATTGAGCTTTCTTCTTCTTTTTCTTTTTTTCAGTTACCTTTTTGAGTTTATCAATATTGAAGTAATAGCTGAACAAAGAGAGTGAAGAATCATCGTTTGTTTTTCTCTGCTTAGGTTACTGGAAAACTTACAGCCTTGAAGGGCTTGGATGCACGATTACGAGAAATACGTGGTTACCTTGATCTTGTCATTGATGGAAAGCTTCCATTAAATCATGAGATACTTTACCATTTACAGGTTTGTGTTTTACTAAGATATTTGCTATTGCACCTTATCATTTGATTTTCTTTTTTTATATAAAAGGTACTAAACTGTTCATTATGTAATATAATACTCTCATCACATATGCCAAATGATTCTTCATTTTTCCCCCCTGCATAGACTAGATTTATTGTTTCAGTTAGTAAAATAAGTTGCTCAAATTTCTTGGGTATTGACTTCTTTGAGCATATAACTACATGGCAATTTGATCAAGTTTCTGTAAATTGCTAAGTAATGCATTTATCCCTAAAGCAAATGTAATAGAAGAAATGTGTCTGTTTAGTCAACCCTAACTAGTTCAGGATCAAGTTTTAGTTGAGTTGTGTAGAATGCTAAATACATTTATATTTATATCAAGTTTGTTGATGACTCTTAAGAGGCATAATGAGGTTTGAGTTTAGTGTTTAACTGTTTATGAAATAGTTCAAGAGTATCTGTTGTATTGTCATTTATGTTCTATGTGCACTTGGTTTTATGGTGGAAGGCTTAGTTTTAGAATTGCCCTCTGATTTTATCACTACATTTCAGCATGGTCGAGTGTTATCGGTAAAAGTATTCAGTGTTTATTTTGTTTTAATAAGGTCACTGTTGCCATTTTTCTTTTTGCGGACTATGAATAGCCTCTCTTTTAATTGGATAACTAGTTTATAATTAACGTTACTTACTTATCATATCTCAATAGCCTAGCAACATTGTTTTTATTGGAACAAAATTTAAGTCAAGTAATTTTGTTAATGCATTAAGACTCACTCTGCTAGTTCTGTTGACATCTAATGGTCACCCAAGTTTTTCAATTTTGTTACTGTGTTTTCTTATGCACGACTCTTCTGCAGGATGTGTTCAACCTACTGCCAAATCTTAATGTGACTGAGCTGATCAAGGCTTTTGCGGGTAATTACAAGTCAATGGCAGCATATATTCTTTTTCCTTAATAATATGTACTTCAAAGGCCATTGATTATTTTTATCCCTTCTTGCAGTCAAGACAAACGATATGATGTTAGTTATATATCTCTCATCACTCATCCGAAGTGTCATTGCACTCCACAACTTAATTAATAACAAGGTAATAGCATTTTTCATGCAAATAGGTAATAAATGTTCTTGTGAATGTTCCTGGCTTATCATTTACTTGCAAATTGTTTTTCAGATGCTCAACAAAGAACATGAGAAAGCTGAGGATGCAAAACCTGCAACAGTTCCAAATGCCAATGGAAGCTGAAAATCTGTTATTCAGGCATTAACGGAGCCCAAACTTCAAAGGCATAGAGTGTACTAATAGTTTTTGTCGGGTGACATTTAGGCAATTTTGTGTCGTAATGCTGCAATCAAAATTGATTTGTTATTGGGGCGCCTACCTGTCTTGATTTGTTATATGACAGTAAATTACATTTTGCTCAGTGTGATTGCAAACCATTTAAAATTAGAATTCATTCTCAATGATGCAAATTGTTTATGTGCTTAACCTGAAACTATTATTCTATCACATCGAGTCCCTGGCCACTGGCAGGGACTTTGGCCTTCTTTCATGTCGCCCATTTGATTTATAGCTTGGAGATATGAGGGATTAAGGAAGCACTGCCTCTATTGGGATTATGCTTAATTGGGTCGAGTGCGCCAAGAAAAATGATTTTGCATCTTTTACTTTGCTGAAAAGGGGTGAAATTTCAACTCTCGAGTTTCAATGACAGGCTGAAACGGCATTGAGTTTCAAGAAAATTACAAATTATTTAGCAATAATTAGAAATCAGATTTTTTATGTATATATTTTTGTTCTTAATTTGCACATTAATATGTTATATGGTTATGTGACCGAACACTATCCTTCATGAAAACTATGAAAAGGATAACTCGAAAGGTTGAAAGTGTTAAGTCAATGATTTCGCATGCATAACTGTTGGTTTGGTTCTGTTGATCGTATATGTGTGTAATTTTGGCAGAAGAGTATAATGATTTTATACATTTGAAGTATTTGATGTATAATGTATATATATATATATATATGTGTGCGCGTGCACGCGCATGTTATTTTTAATTTAATGTGAATATATTATGTTTTATTTTAATGTATTATATAAATAAAAATATTAATTAGAATTTCAAAATAATATTTAATAAAAAATTTATTTTTGAATAACTACAAATAAAATGAACATAAAAAAATGTTTATTTAAAAAAATAATTTTATTAGCAATTACTTTAATGAGAGCAATAAAGTCTAAAATATTATAAATAAAAAATCACCTATGACCTAGTATGAAAAAACTTTTAAAACATAGTTAATGAAATCAGTAGTTACTTATTAAAAAACTATCAGCTACTAACAAATAGCTTTCAGGTGTAAAACAAATATCAGTTGAACCAAACGTCCTGTAAGTGTATACGTGGATAAGTAATACTTTTATTTTACATTATTATATAAATAAACATTAAAAACAAAGAATAACTATTCATATTATTATTATTATTATTAATAATATAGTTAAAGAGTCCGATAATAAAATTATTAATCATACTATCAGTTAAATAGTGATCTGATTGGTTCTCTCACTCATATAATTTTAAATATTTTTAATTAAATTATTTTCATTAATTTAGTGATATAAAGATAAATTTATCTCTGTCGTGTAATCTACCGTGTTATTTTGGTTTATTAATCTCTTGCGAATTAAAAAAAATTATTGATCATAATATACAAATTTATTAATGCATAGCGGGCAAATGAGGGCCCAACAAGGCCCAATTTGATTTACTCGAGAGTAACAGAACTCAGAACCTAGTAAAGGCCACAACGTTATACCGGCAAACGCTACAGAATTCTGTTCTGTTTCCTTTCTTATTTCTTTGCTTCTTGCTCGTTACAGCAGAGTTTCTTTTAGCCCGGAAAGAAATCCGTAGTCACCGCCTAATAGAAGTTAACCAGAGCTGAAGGAAAATATTTGCTCGATTTTGCCTCTTGTCAAAACTATTTTCTGCAAGTAATAAGCGAAATTTCGTTATCGTTCATATCGTCTTTCCCTTTCTCCTAATCCCATTATCATGTGATGATAAAAGTTTTGTTTATGTTTATTTATTGGGCGACTGCGCTGTCTTCTATCTAAGTTCTAGCTATGCACATAAGGTGCTTGAAGAAATGTCTGGTTCGAATTTGGTTACTCCTGGTCCTAGGAAAAAGACTAAAAAGAGAAAAAAAAAAACCAATAATTGTTTTCTTTTGCCATTTTTTTTTTCAATGTAGTAAAATTTTTAGCTGTTTAATAATGGGCTTCTAAAATGCATTTGAAAAACTTTTGCTTTATTATGTCTACGATATACCTTATGATGCTGTCTTCTTTTTTTTTTTTTTTTCCTTTTTTTAGATTCTTGAGCTAACCAACTACCCCTGCTGTAATGTTGTTTGCCATCTGCAGACGTGGTGAAGGCATAAAACATGGGAAAGGCCTCGAGGGATAAAAGGGTAAGCTAAGCTTATATTAAAGTTCATCTTTTCTTCGCCCAAACTTACTGTATTTTGCAAGTTATGAGAATGAGATAGTTGGTCTGCAGGATATCTACTATAGAAAAGCAAAAGAAGAAGGTTGGCGTGCTCGAAGTGCCTTTAAGCTTCTTCAGATAGATGAAGAATTCAACATATTTGAAGGTTCAATCTCTTTTGTCTTTCTCTAAGTTGGTTCCTTTCTTCTATCTCAATAGCCACAAATAGAATATGCTAATTCAGGTAGCGGATTTGTTCTTCTCTTTCTGTTTCCCATCATGATTTGGTATGTAGGGGTGAAGCGTGTAGTAGATTTATGTGCTGCGCCTGGTAGCTGGAGTCAGGTATATTTGATTTGAATGATGTTCATCCATGATATCATTGTTATTTAAAAACCTGAATATGGAAAGATGAAACGGTATCTCTCTTTCTATGATATTTTTAGCTGTACTTGAAATAAATCAACTTCAGTGGTTTACTATCAGCATTTTTCTTGCCCTCTTATCTTCTCTATCCGCTATGGTCAGCTAAAACTCTTTCATTCTAGGTACCAAAAATTTTCATCTTAATGAAGTTTGAAACTCTCTTCACTTTGGCAATTAGCATATTGGCAGCAGTAAATCTTTATTGATATTCCATCGTATCATACGTCATATTTACCTTACAGTTATGCTGTTTGAGGCAGTGCATAAAGTGTCTTGACTATTTTTTTTGTGCTTCTCATTTGCAGGTTTTGAGTCGTAAATTATATCTGCCAGCAAAGCTTTCACAAGATTCAAGGTCAATTTTCAATCTATTAATTTTGAACTATATGTTTAAATGAAAATGTATAGAAGGCCACATATCAGTCTTGGGGTTAAGCCTTCACTTGATATTAAGTGCTTTGATAATGCCTTGCCTGTTGAAAAATTTGAAAGAGATTGGGGATATGCATATTATGAGATTTATCGTGTCTGAATCTGGTTCCTTGAGTTACATTGAAGCTGTAGCTTGTCTTAATTTTGAAATTCCCGCTTTTTCAGGTGAGAGTTAGATTGATCACAACCTTGCACATTTGGCATGCATGACAAAGGCTTGCCTGTAGATAATCTCTTTTAAATGTGAATTGACCTTTTACCTGCTTTTTATCTGTTTTACATATTAATTGAGTCAAATATACTATATTAGTTTATTTGTGTCTCTTGATTGCACAAAGGTGTATGCAAACTAGTATGCTGGTGAACGAGCTTGCTAGAAGTTATTTATTTCATTTGTAAAGTTAAATGAATGATATAAGCAGAAGCTTAAGACTGGTTTAATAAATGAACAAATATGAACACAGGTGAGCATGACTGAAGTCATATTCTTGAACAGGGAATGAGTTTATTTATGTTTTGGTTAGCTGCTTATATAAGCTAAAGAGTAAACATACTCTTCTTTTTTTTTTTTCGTTTTAAAATATGTGACTGTTGATCCTTCTATTCAATCCCATATGCTGTAGGATTTGCTGACATGGTTCTTATATTTTCCTTAAAAACAGTTGGAATTTTTTTCTTAGCTTGAGACTCTTTTACAGTATTGGACTTCATTCAAGCTTGGTAATTCATATTCCAACCAAGCTTAAATAATGAAATTTGAGCTTGAGCTTGATTAGAATAAACCTTAGCAAGCCTGATCACCTTAACACTCGGCTCAGATTGTTTGCACCTTCATACACAAGTTCTCACATATCATTGTGTTACAGAAATATTTAAAACTAAAAATTTATTGCCAAAAAATGAAAGAAAACATGAAAGTTATTCTTTACTCATGTGGTAGTAACTTTCTCATTTGTGATTTGCAGTGATGGTGATCTTCCTCTTATTGTGGCTATCGACTTGCAACCCATGGCTCCAATTGAAGGTGTTATCCAAGTACAGGGTGATATCACGAATGCCCGAACAGCTGAAGTGGTGAGGAGCTGAAGATGGTTATTTACTTCAATATTCACATGCATTGTTCACCTTGTGTAGAAATTCCACTTTACTCTTGCTTTAACTTTAATGGTTCCTAATTGAATTATCTCAATTTGATTAGAATATAATCGAACATTCATGAGCAGACGTCGTTAGTTTCACTCTCCCCAATAGATCATTTTTCTGCACTGAAGTTGTCTATTGTTTCACTGGGTAATAGTCTATCATTGGTGTGTACACTTCCAAAGGCTCCTTTCTTGGATGAATAGCATGTGTTGGACTCATGCTTAAATGGCTCTAGGAATGCTAAAAAGAAAACATTGGGAATATGAGCTCCAAATGTTATAGAATAATAGAATGATTATATAATTAGTCTCAGGCTCTGCCAGTTAGTTGGATTTGTTGAATGCTCTTCCTTTTATATCTATCATTTTGTTTGTTCTGATATGTGCATGCTTATACTTTAGTATGATAAATTATATCAGTTTTGCTTTGACATTGTTACGCTGTTCTTTTTACTTTTTACAGGTCATTAGACATTTTGATGGCTGCAAGGCTGACCTGGTAGTGTGTGATGGTGCACCAGATGGTAAAATAACCATTATAATTATAACTTCATATTAAATGGTTAATTGACGTATTGTTTGGTTAATATACAGTGAAGTATTATTTATACTTCCTAAGCTTGCTCTATTCTGCTCTATTTTGCAGTCACTGGTCTTCATGACATGGATGAATTTGTACAGTCCCAACTCATACTAGCTGTAAGAGTTTTATATTCCTTAATCTAGGAGATTCACTCCTACTTGCTTAAAAATTGTACCTTCCTTTTGTGGAGGAATCTGAATACCTCTGATGCACATGAAAATATCTGCACCACATTACAGTTTTGCTGATTTTTTTTTTTTTAAATTCCAAATATTAGACATTGACAATCATGATAATGTTTTCTTATAAGGTGTATCTCATTCACTTTTTTAGGTCTTTCCTGTTGCTTCAGTACAGCTATCACTTGCTTGTCCATGTTAATCCTAAATAATCTTGAGAATTATGGACTTCTCTCTTATTATTTTGAATCTCACCAGAATTAGTTCCAAAACTTTTCAGCACTGTGGCTTTTGGCTGATGGCCTGATGTTGAAGGTAGCCAGCACCGAAATCTATTTTTGTTTGTGCTGACTATACAAGTTGATAATTTGATTGAGCAGGAAACTGTTCCAAACAGAACAAAAGTGTTAAGTCAATGATAATGATTTGGTTCTCATAATGTTTCAATCAAGAGATATTGTTCTATTATAATATCTCTTAGAGACTGCTCGACCCAAGTGAGTTGCAGCCCTGCTATTGAATTTACCGACTGTTACCTTGAACTAAATGTTTGGGAAGAATGTAATGCGTGTTTTTTTTTTTCCCAACGGTTCAGTTACTAAAGCATCTAGCAGTTCTCCACCTCTTGGTTTCCCATATCTCTTATTCATGTGTTTGTTCCAGAGTTGTTTGTGAATCTTTTTCAGGTTTCTTGTACTAGACTGGAAGTATCCATGCTGAATCATACTGTTTGCAGGGTTTGACAATCGTCACACATGTACTCAGGGAAGGTGGGAAGTTTATTGCAAAGATATTTCGAGGAAAAGATACAAGTCTTCTCTACTGCCAGGTACTTAAAGTGTTTGTTATAATCCCCAGTTTAGGGTTTAGTTTGTGAACTTATTTGTTACTTCAATCATTTCCCAACATTTTAAGACAGATCTTGTATTCTGGTAATTGTGTATGTGTTCGGAAATTTTTAGACAATAGCGAGGCTAACATTTCAGTTGCTGATGTAAGTTTGATCAATAAGTAGAGTTATGTTGGACCGATAAAAACAAAACCAAGGATAATTGACTTGTTAACCCCAAGCCAAGTAGCTATGGTAAGGTCTATAGATGCCAGATGTAAAGTATTAAACTTTCATGATGTGGAGTTGTTGACTGCAGATTAGTAACTGAATGATCAGTTTCCTCTGCATATAATTGGAAATGCTAGTGGATGTCCCCACCTCAGCTTCCTCCCTTTCCAATTTTGTTCATTTGGTTCATCAATATGCTTGAAGACCATGATCCGATGAAATGTTCTTGTTGTCAGCTGAACTCAAATAGACTGTTTATGTTGTTTGTTTCTCTGTCACAGCTGAAGTTATTTTTCCCTGTTGTAACTTTTGCAAAACCAAAAAGTAGCCGCAATTCCAGCATAGGTATTTTCTTTTTCTTCTTTCTTTTATACTTGGTAATCCACCTATATGGTTCTATGTACACTTGAATCAGTTGACTGAATTAAAAAACTTCTTAGGGGAGTTTAAGGCTAAAACCAGTTACTGGCCATATGACTGAGCTGCTGCAATGCTGCCAATATATAAGATAACCATGTGAACAAAATGATTTTCCCTGTCCAGCATAAATTATGAAACTCAACTTAATTTGATTCTTAATAAACTAGAAAATTTCTGGTTTTCATGATTTTTCTTGCTTCACACGCATACTTTTGTGAAAAAGATCTTTCTAGGAATCCAAAAAGCATTAAGGTAGATGCAACTGAGTGAAATGATTTTTTGGGCAATTTTAAGTGGGAACCACCATTCTTATCCACGAAGCAGTGGAGGTGGATCAACCAGGGCAACACGATCAGTTATGATGGGCATGAAACCAGTAGATGATCTTACACGCAGTGCACAATACAAGATGAAATGCCTAAATGCTAATATTATTATCATCTCTAATGCAGAGGCATTTGCAGTTTGCGAAAATTATTCCCCTCCTGAGGGATTTAATCCAAAAGACTTGCATCGTCTGCTAGAAAAGGTGGGAAGCCCCTCAGGCATGGATGATCTAGGTAATTTAACTATTTCATATGTGAATTTAAAATTATTATTTTATGTATTTATGTATATGTGCATTTATATGTACTTCCATGCGAACTGTTGTTTCTGTTTAGTGTCTATTCTATGTTTGAATAATTATATTTTCTGGCAGATTATAAACGGAGACATCTCCAAATAATGTGACAAATGTCAAATGTTTTGCGATTCATGACCAATCACACATAGCAAAGAATATCATAATGCTTTTTTCGTATTTTATTACAACTGCTGCAGAACTAGCAAGATGTGGCTTATATTATTTAATTTCCTTTTGCCATAAAAAAATAAATGATTTAACACATAACTTTTCTGGAAATAATAGCAGAATGCAGGCAGAGAGTGAATAAGCAATCATCCATCAAGGGAACATTGAATTGGCTTTGCATGATCAGTGCTAGCTGCCACCCTACTCTGCAATTTGTCTTATTATAGCCTGATGCTATCCAATTTAATTTGAGGGAATGCTATCCATTTGGCTAAGACTTAAAAAAGTACCTTTTTCGATATTTATAAAGATAGAACACTTTTTAAAATCTTCTAGAGTAATGAAATCATTTATCAAAGACTTTCTTTTCTTTTTCTTTTTTCTTTTTTAATCTTTCTGTGTTCAGCATCTAGTTTGTGGTAGGTACACAGCATTATACAATTTAGTTAAATTGTTGGTTACTGATTCTTCTAAAGGCCTTTCAAGTATATTTTGTTTTTCATTGCTGGATTTTCAATAATTTTCTGGTAATTGCATTTGAAACATTACAGATTGCAGTAGTGGTTGGTTGGAAGGACCGAATAAGGTGTACATCCCATTTCTGGCTTGTGGGGACCTCAGTGGGTACGACTCTGACCGGTCATATCCGCTGCCGAAAGTTGCTGAGGGCACTTATCAGAGTTTAGATCCTGTACAACCGCCAATTGCCCCCCCTTATAAGAGAGCTCTTGAAATGAAGAAAGCTTCTAATCATGGTATCCGAGAGCTTGAAAATCTCTCTTTGGATTCTTGAACTTGCATTTCAATATTTTTCCCCTTTACCGGAGCTGAACAATTTTCAAAGGGTGTTGGACTTACATATTACTGGCAGACATACAATGATTACTATGTCCTAAGAACTATTTCTCATGATGATTTGTTATTTATTGTGTCTAAGTTGTCGGCAGTTTATATATTTTTCATATTTGTCCGGAATATGTACGTGAGACAATTTTGTGTAACTTACAATTATATTAGCTAAATGGTATGAATGATGACATTGCAGAATTTTTCCCTATTCTATTATGGAGGGTGTCCTTTTAAGTCTTGTGACTCGTGTGCCTCTTGTGATTTGAGTATCTAGTGCAAGTTGGGTTATGCCATTGGAGTAAAAACAATGGAAATAAAGCGAATTGGAAGTGCAGTTCAAGAAAAATAAAAAATAATACAAAGTGGGATATTCTCTAAGCTTTTGGTGTCATTGCTATGATAGTGACCCTACCTTTCGAGTGTTGGATGGACTCAACCACCTAGGGTTGCCCCACCCTTGGAATGGTCTGTTTCTATTAGTTGCATAATGTTGAGTTATCATACATGAAATTTATGTCATGTATGTTGTACTCTCACGAGAATGTGATGCTACATTGAATGAAAATTACTGTCCTTTCAACTTACAGCTTTAACCTGTATATGCCTGTATTGTGAAGTGATAATTTCCTCTTAATATGTTGTTGTGATTTGCATAATCATAAACTTGTTATGACAATGAATCATAGACATTTTGTTTCCTTGCATTTACATATTACTGCTCTATTATCCACGATTTTGAAATTGCTAACAAGAATTTACAGAAACTGAATTTGACCTCTGCAAAGAGGAGGAAGAATTCAAGAACTCGATACAATCTTCTATCGCTTCAGCTCTTTGTGAATCTATTGCATCTGCGAGCGATCTTGATCTTGCTAAGCTAGCTGATGAAACTTTCCGCGAAGATTTCCTTCTTATGGAGATGAAACGAACAACTCTCACAACCTTAGCACCGAGTCGCCTGAGGAGTCTCGCCGGTGAAAATTTTGAGCTTCTGTGTGGCCTAAAGCTGAAAATCCCGGTAACCCTCTTTCTGTTTGCTGTCACTCTAATTCCGCCGTCATTTTTATGAAAGATTGGCTTTTCATGGACATCAGGACTGAAACTCACTCTCTTACTTGCCTGACATGACATTGTTGAACAAAGAGACTGTTTCTGATCAGAGAAAGAAATTTGGGAACAAGGAAGAAGAGGCAGTTGGTAAGAGTGTATGGAGTATTTATTGATGAATTATTAATGTGACATAAAGAGAAGGGAAGGGAAAAATATTTAAGATAAAAATAATGGCTGTTGTTATTATAATAAAAAAGACAGTAAAGATAAAAGGTAAAATGAAAAATTGGACAAGGGCTTGTCATTGAAATAAGGAATATACAGTACTTGTAAGGTTGACTGTTTTCCAAGCTTGCTTCACGCGCGGAGAGACTAACTATAGCTAGAGATCTAATGTATATACGTGCATGAGCCATGCATGTGGTATATTTGACTCCTGGGATAGTCTATAACGGCTAGCTTACTATTTTATTTTCAATAGCTTAATAGTACTAATAGTTATATCTAGATAGATGCTATTACTCTAATGCTAGTTTAGTTCAGCCCCGTTTCAACGGCTTTTGAATTAGTTTTTAGAGTCGAAAAACTGCACTGGTTATTTATAATGTTCAATAGCTAATAATTATTACAACATGAGTAGTATAATAGAACAGGCAACCAGCGCGTCTGCTTAAAAGTTGGATTATTCTTTTTGTAAGGCAGAGTTAGTATGAATTATAAGAAGATTTTGTCTGCGTATGCAAGAAATGGGTCCCATTAATTCA
Source organism: Jatropha podagrica (assembly GCA_947857235.1). Classification (NCBI taxonomy): domain Eukaryota; kingdom Viridiplantae; phylum Streptophyta; class Magnoliopsida; order Malpighiales; family Euphorbiaceae; genus Jatropha; species Jatropha podagrica. The sequence continues at coordinate 22,264 of CANUEP010298211.1, forward strand.
ATTCACTAGCTAATTAGTTGCAGGTACAAACCATGCATGATTCAAGAGAATCAATAAGAAGAGTGGGTTTTGGTCAAAAGAACTAGAGACTAATAGTAGTGGTTTTGGTGGAGCCCTTCCTACACTTTGGTGTACATATCTAGTATCCAAGGGATCTAATTATTAAAATAAATTTAATATCTTGAAAATTTTTTTACTTATATTCAAATATTTTACTTCAATTTTGTAGATAATTGCAATTATATTGATTAGTCAAAGTTATACTCATTTTTCTTTTATAACTGAGAAGGGATTGATGTAAAGTTCTAGCAAAAATATTGATAATGAATATTTATAATGAGAAAAAAAAGTACCTTGGGAACATATGATTGAAAAGTACATAATTCTACCTAATTTCTGAAAATGTTTTGAAATTTTTTTCCTTTTTTGCTTATTATGCTATTTTCTAAAATAAAAGCCATATTAGAATTATAGAATTTGCATGTTTAAAATTCACTATATGCTTAGACATATGCCAAGATAGAGTTTTATAGGAGAGAGTAGGTAGAAAAAAAGAGAGGAGGGGAAGGAAAGAAGAGGAAGAGGAAACAAAGAGGGAGAGACAAAAAATGATACTCTTCCTATCAGCGATTCTTTTGAGGTGGGAAGAGGGACCCATTATTTTTCTTTTCTTCTTGATTCTGATACTAAGATAAAAAAGAATACTTGTGATGATCATGATGGTCCATTTTAGAGGGAATCTATTTGAATATGGAACAGTGGGGTTCTCCATTTCTGAAATATGAACAACAAACCCAATGACTTACCTTTCCTTTCCTTCTGTTTTTGTCACTTTAGCAGAAGAAAATTCCTGTTGAAAAATTCAGAATGCGGGTGAGGTTTTTTTGACTGGGGAGCTAAAAGGCCCCAGTCTTATGTCTCCTTTCTCTCTTATATGGGAATTGCATTCTTAGTTGGTCAAGCAATCAACAAGAAAAATAGTATATATAAAAGCTGGGGTAGCACATGGTCATGTTATATGGTAATATAATTAGCTTTAGCATCAACTTTGATTCAGTTGACTCTCTATCATTTATAGAAATTGGTCTTATTGAGAAATTCTTTTGCACTAACCTCATTGATGTTTGGATAACACAGAGATGAGTATATTACTATTCTCCTTCTATAATTTTTTAAGTTAGATTATTTTTTTTATTTCGCAGTCTATTAACGAAAAAATTAGTCGTTGAATCTCATAATTCATAATGTAATATAATTATAATCTAAGAACTAAATAATTATAATTATCTTTTTCTTCTTTTTTAAAAATATCAAAATGGTTTACTTCACTCATTCGTTTATCTAAATTGTCATCTATGTCTCTTTACTTCATTCTTTCTGACTTTGATCAATTTTATTGATTTTATTTGAAATATAAAATAATTAAGATTGTAAGGAATATTTAAGATCTATTTTTAAACAGAAAATAAGTATAAGGAAACAGAGAGTAAAAAAAAAAAAAAAGAAGAAAAAGAGATCAACGAAATGTATATTTTACACATAATATTATTTATTAAATAAGGTTATTTATTTTAATTTTTCAGAAAAAAAGGGGCCAATCCAGTACATATTTAATGAAAAAACATTATTTGGTAAAATATTAAAATATAAAAATTAACAAAATTTGAGACCAGATATTTTTTTTCAATAAAAAATGTAAATTTTACATGCTATCAAAACCTTCAAAACGTCAATTAATAGGTTTGCCTGTTTGTCGTCTTGTCTCCCATAAGGAGTTGCAATGAGCTGTTAGTGGGGCTGTTGACATGGGAGAGTCAAGTGTGAAACCTATATATATATATATATATATATATATATATATAAGAAAAAAAATACACATTTATAATTAATATATTATGCTATGTCAAAAATTAATTACATTCTGGGAATTATATATTAATTACATTAGGACACATTTTATTAGAAATATATATACTCTAAATAAAATCAAATGGTAATAATTTCAATTTTTACACTAATTTTTTACACTTCAGTTCGTGATTCTTAACATTTTGGTATACAATCATATGGATTTATATTTACTTTACTAAATTTTTATATTTTACCTTCACTAGATTATTATTTTTTTATATATTGCCCCACTAACTAGATGTTTACCCATTTATCCCCTATACTGAGAAATGGAGGCATATGCTGAAATTAGAGGGTCAAACAAAAATTTTCAAAAGTTACGAAACTAATTAAAAGAATAAATCACTATTTATAAAGTAAAATTTAAAAGAATTTTGGCTATAATATTAACTATTTATCCCCCATAATTTATTTATTTTAAACTTTGCCCTCTTTAATATAAATCTCTTAGGTAAATTATACTGATGGCCACCCAACTTCACACTTAATTTCATAACTTTAATTTGTTAATTTTTAGTCATCTAACTTTTATTTTTATTCAAGGAAAAGAAAATGAGAAATGATACCCTTATAAGTCTTATTATTTATGGTAATAGCGTGTGGACATTATTTAATGCAAGTAATACTTTTGCTATTACTTGATGAAATACTTTATAAGATATTTAAAACGATACACTTCAAAATTGCAACTTTTTCCATATATCTCGATGTATTATAATTTTGTATTTTATGCAATCATTGCGTTATGTAATTTTATTATTTTTAAATGATGTTATAAAAAATTATTTTATCTGTGAGACGAGTATCTTAAAATATTTATTTTATTTGGATCTATTTAATTAATGCACATATAGTTATAAATACGTTTTAAATGAATATGTTTAGTGAAATTATACCAGCAATAAATACGTGTAAGACATGAGTATTATATTATGGGTACCGTTACCCGCTATTTATTACCTGCTATCTATTATCCACTATAATAAACGATTTTGACTTAGGGTACCTATGGGTACTCAATCCGTTTATCAATAAAAAATGCATTTTAGATAAGTTTGGATTTTGATAGTTTAAAATGTTTTGATACTATAATTATTTAAGGGGTACTTTAAACGGATTTGAAATGAATATAAATAATAAAATTTTAAACAATTTCGAATATAGATACTTCAATGAAGATTTAAACGTGTTTGAAACGATACGATTACGTATAATTAAAAATTGATGATACCCACTCTGATTTCATCCTTAATTTTATTATTTAATATTATTTCGCGAGTGGGCATGGTTGTATCACAGAGTGCTATATTTATATGTTAAACTAAAACGTTTTAGTCAACACGTTTTAGTTAACGTGTGAATTTACCTAATTTATCTAAGTTACCTACTGGGTGAGTCGGGACTATGAGCTTGGGCTTCTGTTAGTGCACTGCACTTGGAATGTAGTTTGGGCCTAAGAATCCTTTCCGCATTAGTTTGACGTTTACAGTCTTTTTTTTTTTTTTTCCTTTCGAGAAAAAAAAAAGCCATAATTAAAGTGGTGCCATAGCCAAAATGGGAAGTGTAGAGTTGTGGATAGGACCATTTCTACAGCGAGGGACCAATTGGTGATATATAAATGTAATGTCCATCAAAGGACAAGCATGTGATGTGGACAAATGGTAGTATGTATTCTCTATATATGTTTAGCATTGTTTGTTTGAGTTGTTGAAGGACGATACTTTCTAAGAATGCCAATTATATAATTATATTTTATTTTTAATTTGAATTTCATATATTATATTATTAATTATAAAAACTTTATGTAACTAAATAGTATTTTGAAATTAAGACCCACCACAATACGTTGGACATATGGGATAGATTTTTAATATTTATATTTTGTTAACAGTTCGCATCAAAATGAGTGAGGAAGGAAAGGATAAGATTTATTCAAAAAATTTTAAATAGCATACACTACTTGAAAAGCAGATAAAATTCCATTCTTAAAAAGTGTATTATACATCCTGATTATATAAAATAAATAGATGGAACATGTTATAGATGTAAGATATTTAAAAAAAAAAAAAAGGACTATAGATCGTGAGATTTTGTTTTTTTAGAGATAGGGTTTAATCAGCAAAATTAGTTATTCTGTTAGCTGTTTTAATAAACTGTTACTAGTGGCTAATGTTAGATACTAACGGTTAATGGTTAGTTATTTATATTGCGGTTTTAAATCAAATTGTTCAGTACAAATGATTATTTGATTAACTGTTTAATGTAAAACGATACAAAAAAAGTGTAAAAGTTGAAAACAAGGTAAAAGCAAGCCATAAATATAGGTGTCATACCAAAATTATAAAACCTTAAATGTTAATTAAGATAAAAAAAACATAGTCTCCAACTCTAAACTCTATGATAAATACTTTATTACCAAACGCTAATTAATATAGTGTTTTGGCCCAATCAAAATCTTAAGCGTCACTTCAAGCATTGCTGTCGAACATAACCATTATATGAATTAATTTTTTAAAAAACGTTATTTTAATTTTTAAAAGTTAATTGAAACATTATATTATAAAACAGTGTAAAAAGTAATGTTTAGACATTAAAAGCTATTTAAAAAAGCTTTTCAGAACACAGTCATAATGTTTGCTTAGACTCGGCTTACAGTCCCATCCATGAACCAGTGAAAATTAAATATTTTTTTCACCTTATCATTTTTAATAGAATGGGTCATGAATGTGAGGTTTTATTTTTTAAGAATAATGTTTGCTTACACCCGATCCATAGACTTATCCATGAATCAAATAAATAATATATATATTTTAAACATTGCTTTCAGTTTGGCTTTTTTTTTTCTTTTACTTAGTGAGTAAAATACCCTCATTTTATAGAAAAATTATATATATATGTACTAAAATAAAATCCAAAAACAAAATAGTATTTTTCATAAAAACCATATCATTTTCATACTATTTCTATTTTGCCTTTTGTCATATTTACTAAGTAATGTTTTTCCAATTAAATCACATTTTTTTATATACTTTGTCTATTTTGTCCTTTGTCATATGTTAAAAGTTGCTGTTCATTGAAACAATGTTTTAGCTTTTGGTTTTACTAATTTTTTTTCCATTCATTTCTAATCATTTATCATTGTAATTCTATTTGTATTTTTCTAAATTTCATCACTTTAATGTATTTCCTGTAACATCTCAATCCGACAAAGCGATCCTGAGAGAGGTGAGTAGAGCAGAGCTCCTGGCAAACTTTTAAGATGAAAGGCTAGTTGAGATAGTGGAATATGAGATATAAGAATGAATCGGATCATAAGAAAAGGGAAAAACTAATCATTAGATACGCTTTTTTGTAGAATGACTAGAGAGTTGAAAGAATTCTAAAGTTAAGCGTACTTACTTGATAGAAATCTTAGGATGAGTGACCTATTAAAAAGTTTATTATTTCACCTGCGGGATAAAATCGTGTAGGTCTTGTTGATCCAGTATGGGATGGAACCGACTTGATTTAAAGTGGACAATTTCTTTCGGGGTTGGAGTCAGGGCGTGACAAGTTGGTATCAGAGCCAGAACCTCTCTAATAGATGTATGGTTCGAGGATAAACCACATGAAAGCTAGTAGGCCTATGACATGTCGACTTGATAAAACGACAATAAGAGGATGGATAAAGCAGAGCTCCTGACAAGCTTCTAGGATGACAGGCTAGCTAGGTTAGTAGAATGCGGGATACAAGAATGAATCAGATCATATATCAAAAAGAGAAAAAGTAATCATCAGAGACGTTTTTTGATGGAATGATCAGAGAGTTGGAAGAATTCTAGGGTTAAGCGTGTTCACTTGACAAAAATCCTAGAATGAGTAATCTCCTAGAAAGTTTCCTATTTTATCTATGGGACAAAAATCATGTGGATCTTGCCAATCCAGTATGGAATGGAGCCAACTTGATCCAAAGCTGATAATTTCTCTGATGGTTGGAGTCAGAGCGTGACATTCTAACACTCATATAGCCACTTACTTAATTTTCCACCATTTTCACAATATAAATTAAATTAATCTAATTTTTTAAATAATACTTTTAATAAATAAATTACATTAACATTTAGTATTATTACTTTAAAATTTACAATAATTAGTTGAATTTTTTTTATTTATATAGAATCGATTCAATATAAATTTAAGTTTTAATAGATCAAATTCACTAAATAATTACTTTAATATTTTTTACGGTGAACTGCCATTCAAAATATCATATTTTTATCATATTCTATTTCTATTATGTCTAGATGCTTCTCTTTTGACCATTCTATCCCTGCAAATAGATTTTTGATATTTAAGATGTATAGATTTATTTTCTCTTGGACCAAAGATGATCTATTTGGTATTTGCCTCTTTGCCATATTCACATATAATTTAGTTTAATTTCATTGGTCCTATTAATTACCATCAAATTTTTTTCATAAGTCATCTATTAGTACTTTTTAAGTAAATTATGTATCTCAATTCTTAAAATTTAATTATTTAAATAATATGGAATTGATTTTTCTTTTTTGATTTATATGAATAAAGCTTAATATAAGTCTATATAATTAAATTAGATGGATGAATAAATATAAATTCTTTGACAAATTAATTTTAGAATTTATGGCATAGTTAATTTTGTAATTAGCTTAATTGATTATTTTTTAAAAAAATCGCAATGCATTCAACTAATTTATTATTTATTATATATTCAATAAGTATAAAACTATCATTAGACTTTAAACTTTTAAATTATTATTTTTCTATTGATTATTTTTAATATTTTTTTTCACTTTATGTAATTTTTTTTACTAGAACTAAAAGATTTATTAACAATCTATGAAGATAATTGATAAATTATTAAAAATTTATATTAGTTGATAGATAGATAAAATTTGAGAGATTAAGAAACACATAAATTAATTTTTTTTTTGGATTCGATATTTTTTCACAGAAAAAAATGATAAAAAAATAAGTATGAATTTTACTTTATCTCTTAAAAAATCCTTTAATGTTAAAAATATGAATAAATTTGAGAGCATGATAGCCTTAAGATGATTTTTTTTTTTATCTTAATACAATTATAAAATTAATTTAAATATTATTTAAAATATGGTTTTACATGTTTTAGTGGAATAAGTTTTCTCTTAGTAAAATAAAACTTTTAAAGTGAAGACATACAGTTTTATATGAATAAAATATATTTTTTACAAGTATAAATAAAAAGAAATATTAAATAAACAAGCCGGCAATTTAATACGGAAAAATGTAATTGTTAGTCCTATTTTTTAAATCCAGATTCATAATATTTTAAATGAACAGAATTTTAATTGTACCGTTATATATTTTCATCCAATTTTACTTTATATACCGTTATAGATTGGGACAAATATTCAACGACACAGTAGAATTGTTAGCCTGTTTAAAACTGATTTACGAAGCTCTTGGAGTAGTTAGCTTTGAGCGACCAAACCACCTCCCCAAAGGTAGTTATCATGAAAATTCATATCTCACGTACATGATGGAAGAGTGAGTGGTAAGCACAAAAATCTCGCTGAACGGAAGTTTTGAAAGGAAGTTTTGAAATGAAGTTTTTCCCTTTTTCCCGTAATATGAAAGGAAGTTTAATTGCACTGATTAGGTATATACATCCATATATATATATGAATGGAAGTTTTGAAAGGAAATTTTTCCCTTTTTCTGTAATATGAAAGGAAGTTTAATTGCACTGATTAAGCATATACATTCATATATATATATATATATATATGAACGGAAGTTTTGAAAGGAAGTTTTTTCCTTTTTCCATAATATGAAAGAAAGTTTAATTGCACTGATTAGGCATATATATCTATATATATATATATATTTTTTGAGAATCAGAAAACAGTTATCGGAATGCATTTATTTAATTATTTAATAATTTTCACTAAAAATTAGAAAAATAATGACAAAGGTAAAAGATATTTAAAAATCTTCACCTGTAAGGAGGTCCCAGCAAACACAAAAAAAAACAGAGAAGGCAGCACACGCATTGCCAGAGAGCCGAAACGGGGAAAAAGGGCATATACTCTCACACGGCTACCTCTTGATGCCTTATTAGTTCTCACAGAGACAGTGAGACCCGCCATTTTGGAGAATATCCATCCGTTTGTTCCTTCCTTGATTCTTTTTTCAAAAATTTCTTCTCTCTTTTTTAACGCAACTACAAGTAATAAGCAACTACTACTAAATTAATCATTCAACAAACACCCACACCAACTATATTATACTGTCCTGCCTTATCATGACAACCTCTTTATCTTTCTCTATAAATCCTGCTCTCTTCCCTCCCTTTCTCCCCATCGTTACTTTTCCCTCTCTGTCTTCTTCTTTTAGCTCTTCTTCTTGTCGTTGTTCTGTATCTTCATGTTCTTTAAGTTTTTCTTCTTTTAGGACACGACCCATTACCATTTCTTGCAATCGGGAATCTGGGAAGCTAAAAATATACCCTCTTGTTAGAGCTAAAGATAATAATAGTGATATGAGTATTAGGGAGGTTAGAGAAGAAGAGGAGGAGGAGGAGAATCCTCCTCCTTTGCTTGATTCCGAGACTAATTCGAGGCCACGGCGCATTGCTCTCTTTGTTGAGCCTTCTCCATTTGCGTGAGTCCTTTCTTCTCCCCAAGACCACCCCCTAGCGCCGGCAAATATTTTGCTGTCTTGGTTTATGTTTGATTTTTTTCAATAAGATATTGGAGTGATGGGTTTAATTATATGTTAATTGTTTTTGTGAATCTTTCTTTTGGGTGTATGACCAACCATTGACTTCGATTTTTCTGTTACTGCCTTGTGTCTGATTAGATAAATTTCATGGTTCTAGAGTAAATTGGAAGTTATATGCTTGATTTTTTTTTTCGACTGATGTTTTTCTATAGGAAAGATACCTTTAGGTTGCTCTTGCCAATGTGGCAGTTTTTCACTGTGCTCTTCCAGTTGCAGATGTTTTTAAAAAATGGATCCATCTAATTAGGTGGTTCCTTCAATTTTAGAATAATCTAATTAGTATGATTATAGTCTTTGCCTTTTTGGTTTGTGATTTTATTTGGAATATGATCCACATTTACTTGGCTTATGCTTTGTTACTTAGCTGAATAGTCTATGATAAAATTAATGTTTTACTCGTTGGTATATTGTTATGTAATAAGTGGGTTCTTGGTATGTGAATTTATACTTTATTATGAGTGCTTGACTGACATGTTTCGAGATATGATATGTTTTGTCAATTTTATTCTTAGCTGGTCAGATGTTATTGTACTATACCCGTTTGTTCCTCTTTAATGATTTTTCCAGCTAAATATTGGCTTTTTAGTATTATTTTGTGTCTGCTCTGTTCTGTTATATTTTTCTTTAAGGTTTTGAAGGTTTAAAGTTTTGAACTATTAGCCTAATGGTGATGCAGCCGCTCTGTTTGTACTGTGAATTTGATTTGTATTAGCTTAAGCATCAATATGTACCATCGAGTTGTAGGACACAACAATCTCTAAAATTCATCAGGTACAAAGTTCCTCGCATAATTTATAATTTAAACTATCTGCCCACATTGTTACAGATGATTGCACCCATGTGCACTTTTGATCTTTCTCCTAGCTTTCAAGATATCCAAACACAACTTAAAATAGTACTACTACTAAGTTGGAGTATGTAATTATATACTATAGTAGTGTAGCTTGTATTTGATTAGTGATTACCAACCATTTTGAGTTGCTTCAGAAATAGAAATGGAAAAAAAAAGGACACATGCATGAACTTGGCTGAAATGGATCAATCATAGGAATGCCTTATAGTGTAACACATATATCACTCTGGTTTTTTTGTTTGTTAATGTTTTATACAGTTTATGTTTTGAATTCTCAATATTTTTAGTGGGCACTTATTACTTACTATCTAATTCCTTTTGTTTTGCAGATATGTGTCAGGGTATAAAAATCGGTTCCAGAATTTTATCAGATATTTACGTGAAATGGGGGATGAGGTAATTTTCTAATGTCTTGATCAGTAATAGGCATGACTTGTTTTAAATCCTTTGCAATCCAAACATATCCCAACTATGCTGGAAATTGCCATTGCTTCTCAAGCTTGAGTATATTGTGGGGATAGTTTGATTGTTGCCTACTTCACAGGACAAATTCCATCTCTCTAGTATTTCCAATTTTAGTTTATTGGGAAAGCTTGGTCACATAAGAAAGGATAGTCCTTTCACATCTAATGGAACCCTTCACCCAACTACAATTGATTTTGAACTTAAGATATCCTCTTGGAATTCTATGTTCTAACCATTGTGGCATTCCCTTGGGGATGCTATTTATTTTTATTTAGGTTACCAGCATTACTTCAGAGTTAAAAACTCATGAACAAAAATTATCAAATAATCACCTTACCATGGAAAATTGTTTGATCTCAGCTCATTTTACATTTGCCATTTCCAGTCGAACTACAGCAAATTTCTGTTTCGACTAACTTTGCTTCATCTGTAGACATTGCAAATTGCATGTTATAACTAATAAATTTTTCTGTTGATGCATGGGATAGGTGATGGTTGTGACAACACATGAAGGAGTACCTCAGGAGTTTTATGGAGCAAAATTGATTGGATCACGGAGGTTGCTATAATAACCTTAAGCTGTTTTTCCTCTTTACCCATCATTTAAGTGAAATATTTCCTATGGGTGCAAATTGTAGGGATCCATTTTTATAATATATTGTCAAGTTGGAGGTTGTTTTGTTCTTTTTGGATAATATACTGCTACATTTATATTGTATTAACTATTGCAAATTGCTCTTATGTATAGAGTACCCTAGTGTAGTTAGAGTACAATTGCATGATTTAAATATCAGTATTGTTATTGAAATTTTGTCAGTAATATTGGTCTTCCAAAATAGATTTACTCTTACAAAACTCAAATTTCCCCCTCTTTACAGTTTTCCCTGCCCCTGGTACCAGAAGGTTCCTCTTTCTCTGGCACTCAGTCCAAGAATAATTTCGGAGGTTGCACGGTTTAAGCCTGATATAATACATGCATCTTCACCAGGGATAATGGTAAGTTTTAAACACAAAGATTGAGAGAATATAAGAAATTGGTTGGAAATAGATAGCTAACAGTTGCAATCTGTGTTCAAGGTTTTCGGTGCCCTCATTATTGCGAAATTATTGTGCGTCCCAATTGTGATGTCTTATCACACCCATGTCCCTGTGTGAGTCTGATTCTTCTTTGATTTTTAACACTTTTGCGTGCACTTACTTATGCTGCTTCTTCAGACATATGGCCAGATTTCTTTAGGCATGTAGTGAACCATGGCTGAGCATGATTCTTGTTTTCATTGCAGATACATCCCAAGGTACACTTTTAGCTGGCTGGTGAAACCCATGTGGTTGATCATAAGTATGTGAGTTTTATATCTTTGTTGTATTTCAATGAATTTGTCAAAGGCTTTAAGATTTCTGAGTCCACTAACAAATTGGCCCTTATTATCAGAATTTCTTCATAGAGCGGCTGATCTTACACTGGTGCCTTCAGCTGCCATAGGGAGGGATCTCCAAGCGGCTAGGGTGACAGCAGGTGAACAAAAACATCTAGTACCTAATTACTTATCATCTTTCCACAGTTCATTTCTCATCGAAGAGAAATTCAGTATGTACAGCTGTGCACCAATTTCCAGCTACTTTTGTTTTTTAATAATTTTCTATGGCTTTTTAGTACCCATTATAACAAATACTTTTATGTTTCATTTATAAATATTACTTTGCTCAAATATTTCCTTCAACATTTTTTTAAACAGATCAGTTTTGTTTATTTTCCAGCTAATAAGATTCACCTTTGGAATAAGGGTGTTGATTCTGAAAGTTTCCACCCTCGTTTCCACTCACAGAAAATGCGATGGAGATTAAGGCAAGACAACATTCATTCTTTATGCGTAAGCCATTACACTTTGTCATTTGAGTTTTTCTGAATGATGTATTTATTTTTTTTCTGAACAGCAATGGTGAACCTGAGAAACCATTAATAGTCCATGTTGGACGGCTGGGAGTCGAGAAGAGTTTGGATTTCCTGAAAAGGTACAACATCTCTCTCTCTCTCAACTTTTAGTTGCAGAATAAAGCACTTTCAACCATCAACCTCTTGCAAGTTTAAAAATATGATGGAACTTTTGGGGATGACTTAATTAGCTTTAAAGGAACCTTGTGCTATTGATTTGGTGTAAAAACCAATTGAATTGATGAAATACAGTTATTACAGTTTCTTCACTTCTTGGTTCATTCTGGTGAATATTCTGTAAGCTCTGGTCTTCAGTTATTGGTTTGCTTCTTCAAAAAATTTTGACCAAAATAACTGATTTTTTATTAAAATTATATAATAGTGTTTTTTTATTGATAATATTTGAATTATAATATATCAATTATTTTTATATAAATATTATGTGTATCTCTAAATTTTAATTTTTATTAATAGTCAAAATAACCAAATAAAAGGAGTGAATATGCTGATCCTGTTAGGTTCAGTTTTCTAACTTCGTTCATTTAAGTGTAGAACGGAAATTTTTGACGTAAATCTTGAATATGATCCTTCAGGGATCCCCAGAGTTTTCTCATTGTTCTTAAATTCTTCCATTTGTTGCTATTGCGGCTTTACATAAGCCAAATTGCTTGGAAGCTTTTTGAAACTCAGCTCAATAAAACTTCAACTAATCTTGTTTATTAAGATTAATGAACAAGCTCAGTCTCATTTCTACGATTCATCTGGACTAAATAAAAATCAGCTCATTTGGACTCATCAACTGGCTGGTTTGTAGATTTATAAGCTAAGTCATACTTAGAGTTATTAATAACTTGATTCTGAGATTAAATTCTATATAACTTGTAATATTTATAAACATACATACCTGAAGCTGTTTGCAAAAAGAAAATCATTAGAAAAATGTTCTGTTTTTTTTTTTTTTTTTTTTCATTTATAATCCTTGTGACAATTTTATTCTACAAATTGTTTAACAACAAGCCATGTATGAGTAGTCCTTTCGTCAACTTAGCTCGGCTCATTTCATAAATGAGTCAAGCCTGATGCACCCGAAACTGTCTGTACTTTGTTCATTCTCAATCTTAGTTGTCAACGGTATCTGGCTGTCTACCATATCTTCCCTTTCTTCTACCTCTTTCCCCTCTTATTCCTGTGATTGTAACTCTCACAATTTCAACCAACGAATATTATTTCTCATGTATGACGTGATTGTATGTTTGCACATTTAACAATCTTTTGATACTTAGCAGCTTAGCAGGCAGGTACGTGTATTAGAAAACCTGCATCGATCATGTGCATGCAGGTTTTCTAATACACTTAGCCATAAAGCATGGCATGGCTTTATGACATTCAGATTTAATAAATTTCATTGTAACAGGGTCATGGATAGGCTTCCAGACGCAAGAATTGCCTTTATTGGAGATGGGCCATATAGGTATTCGTTTTAACTCTCTTGAAATAGTCAAAGAAAGCTAGTCATTTGGTCTGCACTAATTTCAGATTGCAAATTTAGAATTGAATTCGTTCTGTTTATTTATGAAGCGGATTGTTAAAGCCAGAAAGAAAGAAAAAAAAAAATCCTTCCATGCAAATAAAAGCCTTAACAGAAAACTCATTATTCTCACTTTATGAATCACAACTCCTGTCTTGGCAGAGAGGAGCTGGAAAAGATGTTTTCTGGCATGCCTGCCGTGTTTACTGGAATGTTGGGAGGGGAAGAGCTTTCTCAGGCATATGCCAGTGGGGATGTTTTTGTGATGCCTTCAGAATCTGAGACACTCGGTCTTGTTGTTTTGGAGGCAATGTCTTCAGGAATTCCAGTGGTGGGAGCTCGCGCTGGAGGAATCCCAGATATAATTCCTCCTGACCAGGATGGTAAAATTGGTTTTCTGTACACTCCAGGAGATATTGAAGACTGCTTGGGAAAATTAGAGCCATTGTTAAATAACCAGGAACTAAGAGAAACCATGGGTAAAGCAGCACGTAAAGAAATGGAAAAGTATGACTGGAGGGCAGCCACTAGAAAAATCCGTAACGAAAATTACAATGCTGCGATTTGGTTCTGGCGAAAGAAGAGAGCACAACTACTCAGACCTATTCAGTGGCTGGTAAAGTGGATTTTCCCGTCTCCAGAAGTCAATTCTAGGTGATGGATTTGCTCTGCAAAAAGTGTTATATGTAAGGCAAACAAACCTAAAAGGGTTGTGGATTATTTATTGTCTGTGAAATTGTTATTTTGTTGTATATTTTGGACCATCAATTATGGTCTGGTTTGCGGTTTAAATGGTTTGGATAGTTTAGTGTGATGATATCTTTCTATCTGTAAATGAAAAATATAGCAATTAGGATGTGTCTTTTTCCCCTAAAAAAATAAAATAAGGTGATTAATTGTTAATGTGAACGTTGAACATGCAAGGCCAAAGTCATTGCCTTTAGTTCATTCTTTCAATAACATGTTTAACCCCTGTTAGTTAGGTTAGGTATTATTATTGCTTTTTTTTTTTTTTACCACGGAATTTTATATTTTGTCTTTTATAAGAATTTTTTTGTAAATTTAGGTGTGATGGTGGTGTGGATGACCATGAGCAATGACACCACTCGTAAGAAGAAATTTCCAGAATAATGCTGCTTAAAATTCTCATAATTCCGTTATCTTTGCTTGATAAATGTACTAATTACGTAGAAAATGCAAGTTGCCAATTTCCATTTACAAAAAGTCATACACATTAATTATGCCAAAACAATCCCGAAATGAAAATGGTGCTATTTATTTCCTATTATACCCTCCCTAATATTCAAAATAAAAAAGAAAAATTCAAATACCCAAATCATTTCTCCATGAGTCTGACCTGCAACCGTCACCACCACTTACACTCCAAAGATTTGGACAGGCACAACATCATCGGCACCCAACATGTTCGCAGCCTTGCCGATATTTTCTTATCTCTATTCCACTTTTAGTACTGTGTAATCACTTACTCGCTTACCGATACATACTGCATAAACTCATCGTCGGATAAAAGACCAGCCATACTTTCTGGTGCCAAAACAACTTCCAGATCAACGCTCCCATTCCCTTCTCTACCGGGAAAAGCTGAGATCTTGCCATCAAATTTATTGGCCTTACCGCTCCTGATTGCCAAAGGTCGGCCCCACCCAAAGTCATTATCGTACATCGGGAATCTCGGTGAGCTACCCATCGTGATTGATGCACCATCGAAGTTTCCTAGCGGAAACAAACGCGGTTCACTTTCCCAATTTGCTACCCCCTTCCGAACCGTATTGTCGTCATGTGCGACTACGGTTTTGTGCAGCAAGTCAGCTCCCCAGTGCAGATCCCGAGAAAGTAGCTCTCCTATTGGAGCTAAGGTAGGAATACTCTGTATCGCGTTACCAAAGTAGTAGGGATGGAGCTTTGGGTCCAGTCTGTGCCGGCAGTTTACAGCCATACGAAATGTAGTCGTTTCTGTAGGGGAGAGATTCCTCGCACGTGTCACGGAACGCCAGAGTTGCGCACACAATGATTGGAACGACGAAATCTCTGCCGTTTTATTCTTTAAGAAACTGTTCGTGTCTCCATCAACGACTTTCCAACTGTCGTTGCATTGTTTCCCCAGTATCTCTAAGAAATTACTGTTATTGGCTCTGCTTTTAAGTTTAAGGATAGCTTCCCTGCTAAAACCGAAAATTCTCTCGCGCAATGGCTCATCACCGGAAA
Organism: Jatropha podagrica; assembly: GCA_947857235.1. Classification (NCBI taxonomy): domain Eukaryota; kingdom Viridiplantae; phylum Streptophyta; class Magnoliopsida; order Malpighiales; family Euphorbiaceae; genus Jatropha; species Jatropha podagrica. The sequence goes on from CANUEP010298211.1 coordinate 37,963, forward strand.
AGGTAACCTTAGGACCACCGGCGGGGAACTTAAGCACCGCTGGAGAGTTAAAAACGGTGTCACGGCAAAAATCAGGCGATTTTGTTATTTTCTTGGCCCCTTTGCAGATTTCAGCGAAAGTATTGAAAAAATGCCAAAAAGAAGTCCCGTCAGTAACTGCGTGATTAACAGTACAGCCAACGAAAACGCCATCGGCAAGCTCTGTTACCTGAATTGCAGCTAAGGGCTTGGAGTGACCGGAATAACTAAGCATTCTATCGAAAGTGAAAAAACCCTTGACGCAATCAGGAACGTCATGACGAGGAGAAATAAGGTCGTCGATAAAGAGGTGTCTAGCTTTTGCTTGGATAAAATCAACACCTGCATCGTTACAAACTATATGGACATGGCCGTCGGGATCGGTGGAGAGACGGCCAGCGAGAGCAGGGAAGAAAGAAAGAGCGGTAGAGAGAGAACGTTTAAGAGATGTGATGAAGTCATCAATGGAATATGGCGGATAAGAGAGAAGAACACCCTTTTGGATGTATTGGCAAGAAAGCATAGGAAGATCAGAAACGGAAAGCTTGAGGGTTTTAATGGAGGACTTTTGGTCTGGGTAGATAGTGCATTTGGAGATTATAGTTGTAGAAGAGGAAGGCATTTTCATTTAATTCTTTAGAATTCTAAGATTTTATGTGTCTGGTGAGTGAGAAATGGTGGTGGAGATGGGGATATATATAGGGAAGGAAATAAGGTAGGATTCATGAACTTGGATGGTAGTTTCGTGGTGGCTGTTAATACTTGATCCTGTTCCACTGTATATATTTGTTTGTGGCTTTTTTATCAACAGAAGATGTACGGACTGTGGAGAGGAAGAGTCAAGGTTCAAGAAGAGTCAACTAACTGTAGGAATACGACACGTGGATCATGTCATGCTAAGTAAACAGAGTACAACTATAGATGCCATTGTCATCTGTTTAGTATGGTTATTCTCCTCAATAGATTTTTTTTAAGGCCGGAAAAATAAATTTTTTAAAAATCTCAATTATTTGAAGATATTATAAGCACAATCATATTTATAATATGAGAATATTCCAACCTAATTTGATAAAAATAATACAACCAATAATAATTATATTTTTATGATTTCAAATTAGTTGGGTTTGAGTATATTAATCTTTTTCTTCTATTTTATTATTACAATCTAGAGTCTATAATGCGTGGGGAAGAAAATCCTGAGTTTAAGAAAAATAATCCTATTTATGAATCAATAAAAATATTTTTAAGATTTTTAATTTCATTGATCGAGAAAAATAAAAATAATCTAATTTCATTAATTACGTTGATTTTTTATTTAAATTTGGCATTTGAGTATTGAAATATTGAAATAAACAAAAAAAAAAATTGAAAAAGTTGGCATTTGAGTATTTGCTGGATACAGTAAGGTTTTAGGATTTCATTAATTAGTTAGTTCCTTATAAATGATTTGATTGATTCTTCCTTTGAGGTTCAGCAGTACATGCCATGTGCCATACTCAGATCTCTGCTTTTCTATAGTAGATTTCCATATACAACTATTAATTTTTTTTAAATACTTCTTTCTAACTTTCTTTGTTCATTCTCAAAAAGGAAAAACAAAAAACAAAAAATCTCTGGCCAGAGAGTGTTAACATAGAAATTGGATTTCTAAAAATCTTTGGAGGTAAATAATTGAGACTGGGATAATAATATTTATTTATTTTAATCCTTCAGTTAATCCGAATTTATATCCTGAAAGTTCACAAAAAGAATAAAATTCAAAGTTCGAACTTAAAAATTTTAATCATTCAGTTAATGGCACGACAAATACCTAAAACTAGAGAGGGTGAGAAAATGCAAAGTGAGGAGCGGTTGACTTTGATGGGACACCAAACATGGCACTAACATAAAAGCGTGCCTGTGCGGAAACTAAAGGAGTTTGCTTCTTCTAGGAAATTAGGTTCTGTGACCTCTAAAAAGCTTCACCTAAGCATTCCCCAACAAGAAAATGTATGTCTAGCAATAATAAATACTGTCCATGCTATATTATTTTTCATATTTAAAATATTACACTTTTTAAAAATATTATTAAATTTATTTAAATTTATTTAAATTATAATAAATTATTAGATAAATCGATTATATTAATCTTTTTTTAATATTAATTCTCTAAAAAAATTATTTAATACAAAAATTAAACATAAAAAAATATTTATTATTCATTGAAATTACAAATATGACAAATATTATAAAATAAAAATAGTAATTATTAATTATATGTTGCACGAATAAAATGAGATGTATAGCACTTTCCCACATTGATTTCACGTTTCTTTTCCGAAGAAAAACAATTGAAATATCGAGAGCTATAGTAATCTTTAAGTGTTACCCTTTTAGAATTTATTTCTTGAATTTATAATTAAGGGAAAAATCCGAGATTGACTTTTTGATTCAATTTGCTTTCTGAAATTGTAATTTACATGAGTCTTATACTACACCGTTTGAGTGCAAATCGGTAGTTTAAAAGAGTCCAAGTTACAATTTCGTTGGTAAATTGAGCTAAAAAATTGATTTTGAATTTTTTTTTTCCTTGAATTATAAGTTCAAAGGAAAAATGGGATATGTTTCAATTGGCTTTAAGCTCCATTTATTTTTTAAAAGTAATTTATTTAGAAAATATTATATTTATTGTTCCGCTATAATATTGAAAATTAATTAAATATAAACTAATTTTGTAAATTCACCGATATACTTTTTATGAAAAATCTTATGATATCTTAAACTTTATTAGAACTTATATTGCGTCTCAAAAGTTACAAATTTACATAATGCATTTTCCGTATATATTGAAAATTTTTTTTTAGCATTTTTAACTTTATATGTAAAATATTTATACCAAGTGTGGTTTTTACAATCTTTACAATAATAATTTTTCAACTTTTGACTGTTCAACGAACATTTAACCGTTTTGATTATACAATTTAGAGCATTCAATAGAATGATATTATAATTTGAAATGTTTAATATGTAAAATTTTATAAATTAAAATATTTAGTGGATAAAAATAAAAATTGAAGTAATCATAATTTTTAAGCACACGAATTAATTTATGCATTTAATCCGTAAAAGTATTAAAAAAAATTATAACTGCAGAAAAATTATTGTATTTCAAGTTTCATTATAAAAAATTTAAACAAAGTATAAAAACGCTATTATACCACTCGCCAATGATTTGTGGTGATAGGCAGCAATTGTCATGTGATAGATAGTAAGGGTGAGCAAACCGTCAATTTAATTTGATTCAAATCGAATCAAGGTTGAAATTGAAAATCTAATTTTTTTTTAATTGAAACTGAATTAAATTAAAATTGGCATTTAAATTGAAACTGATTGGGTGAATTTTAATCGATTTTATTATTTTACATCGATTTTAAATCTAACTTATTAGTTTTTGTAAATTCAATCTGAATCACTGATAATTTCAATTTAAACTGATTAAAATAAAAATTAAATTCCCTTTGAATGGACAGCCCTAATCAAACCGAAATGAATCAATTTGATTTTTGGTTCAATTCGATAAGATTTTTTGCACTAATCCTAATAGATAACGGTGATTTGCTGTAATTGATAATGGTTACTCCTAGCAAAGGTAGAACTAACTTTTAACATTTTTATTAATATCTCATAATAGTTTCGTCTTTTGAAATTAGAAATTCATATCCTTTTAAAATGAAATAATTTTCTGTTTTAACTAGATTTTAAAAATATATATTTTTCGTTAATAAAATATTTTAAACATTAGAAAAATTAAAAAAATTCTTCCTAAGTGAGGCATTATGGGAAATATTATTCAAGTGTTGATCATTACCTTCTTTGACTCGTAATAACTTATATATATATATATAGCTTTTTGAAAATTTGCGTCCCTAATTCATAAATTATATTAATATACAGAGAGTGGAAAGAAGGGTCAAGCAGCCATCTCCCATCTCAACACTTCAAAGAGAAAAAGAAAAGGATAAGTACAGTACTAATGTTTGGACATGCTATAGTCATTAGATTTTTTTAAAAAAATAATAAAAATAATCAATTAGATTTTCCATTGAAGTTCAAGTCTGTAAGATACAAAAAGCTGTAAAGAGAGTGCTTTTCTATTTATTTAATCTGATGTATGAAAATATTTCTCAACTAATCAATTAAATATATAGATTTATTATTTATTATTAATATAAAGAAAAAAACAAAAAACATTAAAATCCTCATGTTGTATTGTCATCCTCATATAGCTGGTCTATGCACTGTGATGGATAAATCAATACACCGACATCATGGGGAAGAAGCTCTCACTTGGCTGTTGCTAACTTGCTATTTTTGTACTATATTTTCCACAATTTTAAACTATTTAATTCAGTCCACTCTTTATTTTTTTTTTCTTTTGCATTTGTTTTTTTTTTTTTTATAAATATCTTATCCTCAAAGAAATTATAAATGTCGATCAATCACGTACATACGTATGTATGCCCTTTTCATTGGATGTTTCTTTCATCACCATCACCATCACCATCTTCTTCCTTTTGTTTTTATAATTAATATTTTAAATATTAATTGTGTAAAATATTTTTTAGGGTATATATATATAACTTAATTGAAAATGTAGTTTTGGTTTAATTTAAATGTTAACACATCTTCAAGAAAAAAAGAAATTTAAATATTAGGTCCACGCCTAAAATAAAAAATAATTAATATTTAAGACTATTTTTTTTTCTTATGAATATTTTCATATCTTTTTCTAAATATAAGACTGTTTTTATTTCGAAATTTATAATTATTATTGTTTATAAATATTTTTCTTTTTACCAATTGAATGTTGATGTTTCATAGATCCTCTAGTGAACTAAAATGTAAAGGAAGCACATACAAATTTAATACAATTGAAGAAAATTACATAAGCAAAGGGGAAAAAAGAAACACATATGAACAAACCCTACTTGTTAAGAAGTAAAACGTCGCCAAGCATATATATATATATATATATATATATATATACACAACGTGTCAACGGTAGTCTACATTCATGCATCGCACCGCACCATTGACAATATTTTTTAAAACATGAGCTGAGCAAAGGTGTTAGGCCCAACTGTTTCCTTATATTATCTAGTATTTTTCTTAAAATGGATTAAGAGAATGATGGAGAAAGGTAATAATTGAGAGAAATTTTTAGAATAATATTAATTGATTTCAACTGATTTGTAAATGTATACTTAAGAGAATGATGTCCTAATCAATTCATACTATAATAAAGCAAAAACATAAATAGCGTTTACTTTACAAAATAAATAAATATTCGCGCCCTAAGAATTTTGTCATAACGTCTACCTAAATACTTCAAATAAATTTAACAGATGAAATGATAGTTAATTTTAATATGCTTAGTACGAGCATGTAACTAACTTCACAACACAAAGCAGCTGGAGTTCTAAGTTTCTTATGCAATGAAATGATCTATATGAGCTCAAATCGACTGTATTACCCGTAATTTAATATTTACTCCTATGCATTTATATATATAAAATTTCTATTTTTGACATTCTGTATTTATATAGATAAAGTTATCAAATATTTTGATAATGTTATCATGTGGTATTATTATTATTATTATTTAAAATAGCAGTGTCTCACGAATTAGTTTTGAATGGGAGGGATAGGAATAAGGTAGATGTCTACCTTAATTTGGTTTCCAATTCATAAATATTAGTAGTGTAATGGCGTAGCCACCAAATTAATTTCTATCGGCACATACATGCACGATGGACAAATTATGATCATTAGGTTCCTAATAATTAAATTAAAAAATAAAACCCAAACCCAACAAGACCAAGATTAGTGGGGAGTTATCTAATTAACACCATATGTCAAACCAAACACATTGTCGTTTTGCAACAGAAAGTGATAGTTTTGTCTTTGTTGCCTCTCCGACCTTACGAGTTTATGAGAGGACATCAAAGGATTTGTGTTTCGCAATCTCATTTTTCTTTGTCCATTTTCTTTTGTTTCCGAGTAATTAAGTGATAACTATAAAGGATAGTATCCTAAAGTTCCCTATGTAATAAATAAAAAAGAACCAGTGATTATTTGATATTTTATTACGTAAATATTAATATTTGATTTTTTTTTAATTTGATATTTTAACATGATTTCTAAGTCCCTTTGACCAATTGTTTTAGAGTTATGTACCACGTCAAAGGGACATCAACCTTTTACTTATCCATGCAAAAAGCATTAAGAAAAGAGGTAGATTCGTTATACTAAATCATATATAAAAAATTAATCATAATAATATGTTTTCCCAAATTAATCTATTCTTTAATTACACAATATCAAAAGCAACTTGTTAGATCCGCCTTTTTATAGATAAATGGTCTATTCAACAAAATTAACTATTTTGATAATAGTTAGTTATTTTAAAATAAAGTTCGAATCTCCTTCCTCAACCTTCAAAGAAAAAAAAAAGAAAAACAATAATTTTTTTTTAATTTAGTTAGGATAGCAAAACTTAATCCTTTCTATAATTTCATATATCCAATTTGGAATTTGACATGACATAATTTCAGTGTCAACGTTTATGCATTATGTACCTTGTGTACATGCATTTGGTAAACCGCCAAATGCCTTCTCTCATATCTTCGGGCTATAAGCAGTCAATTATTCATCTCCAACAGGCTCAATCTTCAATTGTAATGGTGTGATTGGGGTAAGGTGCTCCAACGATTGACGATATATTAATAGCTTCTTATCTATCTTCGTCACTATACAACCCTCTCCTTCTATGATATGTCACATTTATAGTTTCAACGACTACTAAATCTTTTTTTCTATATTGATCAAAATTATTTATTCAATTTAATAATTTTTTTTAAAAATTAATATTTTCTACAATTCATTTATATAGACACAAGTTATTTTGCATAAGGATAAAAAAATTAGTTAAATTGTAATTTTTGACCAAAATTTTTCTATTTTGTTCCCAACATTGCATTAATTGAATGTTTATTTTGAAAGTCAAATATGTAATGCCAATTTATTCTCATAAATACAATTAATGACTTATAACCATAATTAAAGGATGAGTCACAATAAAAATCTACTCATTTCTCCTAATTAATACGAAGTTTTACCTCTTAATAATATTTTTAAATTTGGCGGATCCCATTTTTAGTGCAAAATTGAAACTTTAATTTTCATTTAAAAAATGTGGACACCTATTAAAGGAAGTGTGCAAATAACTTTTTTTTGGAGCCAAAATTTTTAATAGCATCAATTGTCTTTTTTTAATTATTTTCAAATATCCACTTATAAATAACGTCAATTCAATAGTTAAGAAATTACACACGAACTACAACAAAAATACAAAAGTTTACGTTCTATAACCGTGTCATATTCATTTTATCTGAACCTACAATCATCTGATTCGCCCATAACTTCAAAAAATGTGTTCACTTTGATTATTGATCTTTAAGCTTAATCGTTTTTGAGAGAAAACATTCAGCTCAGATTTGACAGGCAATTTTTTATGCTTCACTTATATAATTTATGTTCATTTTTTTATAATTTTTTTACCTGATTAATTTATCATAAAATATGCCCACTCAAATAAAAAATGTTTGCAATTTTGCTTGAAGCGGATAGAGAAAGAAAATACAACTATGAATTGGTTAGTTAATCATATTTAATACAATATTTAAATTTTGTCAGCCACTTTTTTTATTTTTCTAAATGCCCGTACTCTTAACAAAACAAATTAAATAATAATTTAGACTTTGCATTTTGAATATTATCCAAATTAAAAATGGATATTTCAGTTTAAATAATATTAATATATGTATATTCTGAAGATAGTGGACTACGTGGGCTATTGTTAGTTATAACATAAATTCTAAATATGCATAAATCATTCCAAATACATCAAATCCTAGGATTATCAAATTGTTAAAATTTTGGTTTTTTTAAAATTTATTTTTTTCACGTATAATAAATGTAAAAATTAATGTACAATATCATATGTGTCTATCACCATACATAAACATAAATAAACTAAAATGAAAGGAATCAACATACCAATTTTGAAGCCACTGTCCGAACTTGAAAAGTGCCTTCTACGAATTAACTGCTTTCCATGAAAGCAAAATTTTGCAATAATCAATTATGTAATCAAGTGATAGATGAGAGCCATTGCTGTTTTGAGTTTGGGTTTAAGTTCAACTTAAATTCACTCAAGCTCAGTTATGGATCCCATGAAAATATATTTTTTTTTCAATTTAATTGTGGGGTGTAAATACTCTCAACCTTTGCATTCATTCTACTTTAACAGTAACATTGTTGTTTTTATAAGGATTAAGAAAATAATTGGAACACATAAATTTTTTTAAAAAATACGGTGGAATGTCTAAATTATCTTTCTTAAAATTGAAAGCTCCCTGTTAATTTTGCTACAAAGCACCTAATAAATATAGATAAAATTGAAAAAAAATAATTAAAGCACCCTCAAAATCCCAAATGAGCATTTAAAGTGATATAAAGAAAAATGTTCATTTATTGCTATTAAAGTAAAACGTTTAATCCCCACATTTGTTATTGAATTACTATTTAGTCTTCCATCCAACGGATGAAAATTACAGTATTCGATTAGTGGACGAAGGAAATCAATTATATTTGTCAAACAATAGGAATGTAATAATAATAATTTGGACTAGGAGTTGGAAACTAAATGATTAATACCCCTTCAATGGAGTTGATTGAAAATGTTCCATTTTCAGAAACTGAAAACAAAATATGGCCAAGTCTGCATGATTGGACTTAGCATGCCCAAAACCATCATCAGCTGCAACAACCAACAACAACTATTATACCCATCAATCATCACTAACAACTAAAAAAAATCAGCTGATAATGAAAGAATATTCATTAACTTATTAACATTTAATTAAAATAAGTATATCCTTTATCATAATTCAACTTCAAGTTAAAAGAAAAAAATGTCTCCCAATCCAAACCCTTCTCTTAAAAAAAAAAAAAAAAAAAAAAAAAAAAAAAAAACAATTTTAATTTTATCTGCAACACAGTGAATTTTCAATTTTGATCCTATATTTTTGAAAATTGTTTTCGCCTCATCTCTTCTTTCTGGTTCCGTCACTAACGGTAGCGATTCTTCTTCACTAAGAACAGCTGCTGTGGAGAGAAAGTGTGAAAGATAAATTTACATGCAGATTTAAAAGTCATAGTGAGAAAAGCATTATTGAGAGAGATGATGGCATTTCATTCAACCCTACAACTTATAAGTGACAATAAGGGTCCATGTGGGGCTAAGTGGTTGCAGTTTTCTTATATAACCACAGGCAAGTTTTTTAGCTTTGCTCTTACAATTTTGCCAGTTTGAGATTCAATGACTCAAACAAATAGCTGATGCTGAGCACATACAATTCACCATTTTTTCTTCTCTATCTCTCTCTCACCATATATAATTGAGTGGCTGGCAATCTGGCATATCCCCTTCTTCTACATGTGCATATCTTCCCTATAATTGGATATATCTTATGTGTAAGCAAGTAGGACCTCTCTACCTCCATTACCCCTTCCTTTCCCTTCTCTTTTTTAGTTTTATATTACAGTTATATGTAACATCATCTATGACTGCCATTATCCTCCTTATAAATTAATTTACTTTTTGGTGTTTGGTTACCGGGATTCAATATTCTTATGGATAGAAATTTACTTTTCTTTTTAGGAAACAAGTTTATAGTAACATCAAACTATCATGTTTATCTGATTATGAAAATTTTCAGAGAGAGTAAAATGGTTCCCTGCAGGAGTGATTAAGTCAAGGAATTATTTTTTTTTAGTACCAATCAACCAAATTTACTTTTCCAAATAATTTCATGAAATTGAAATTCCGGTAATCAAGTGTTTTATATTACCATGTCAATTATGGACTCGTTTGACGAAATAAAGCCACATGAGCAGCTTGTCTAATTAAAACTTATCCATGAGGGTCCATCAAGCTAAATTAAACCTATCGAATGATTTAATTTGCTTTGATTTTTAAGATTTTCAGTTTAATTCTGATTTTAATAGCAAAAATTGAGATTTTTTAAATTTCATATCCTAAAAATCAAATTCATTTTAATCCAAAAATAAGGTCAATATTAAAAATCAAATCAATCAATTTAATTTTTTTATATAAAAATTGGATTAATTTAATTTATTTTGGTTTGATTTGATTTTTCAAATCAAATGCATTGAATGGTTGGACCACTGTATCTATTTGCGCACGATGATATTTTTTTGTGAGCTCAAGTTTGGGCCACGTAGCCGAAGTAACACATGAAATGAGAGAGGCGCCACCGATTTTTGACAAGCAATTGCGAAATCCACTTCAAAGCCGAGTGATAGGGTCTGCTCTGCACTAAATTTTGGCTAATACATGTCAAACGCTTGCGTCCATAGAAACACATTCAGATGGGAAACTCGACATCCATGTCATTTGTGTCTTCTTATTTGTCGTTTCTCTATTTTGCGCTCTGCCACATTTATATTTCCTATGGATAAACATGTTAAGTTAACTCTGCCACTTCGCTTCCTTTCACCATGTTTTTACTTTTTTCTCTTTCTTTTTTCTACAGTAGAATAACATTACAGGCCAGTTTTTGTATATGGTTGTTCAATTCGTACCCGAAATAAGAATTTAATATTGGCTTTTAAGCATATAGGAAGCATGCGTTCTGCGGCAGAATTTTTCCATTTACAAAAATTGACTCAGTCTCTTATTTAAGAAATTTGAATCATTTTCACACATAACAACTCTTGTTGGTTTGGCTTTTAACTTTTAAATGTCACTCTTAACACTTTAGTATTCAAACATTAACAATATATCATGATGTAAATTGCATCCAATGGACTTGAATTGAACAATTTTAATAGCTATTTTAATGGTACTTCTACCTTGTGAAGACACGCATGTTATAAGACGTTGAGAAGAATATAATTATGTACTGTGTTGTTAAAGACTTTGATGCCAATATATATATAGAGAGAGAGAGAGATATATAGTTGACTTAGATCTAATTAAAATGGGAAGAAAATATTCAAGATATGATCCTAATTACAATGAGAATCTGATTCAATCGAAAAATATATTTATTTCCTTATACATGTTAAAAATATGTAAGTTATTATCTTTGTTTATAACACTTATCAAATTTAGAATTTCACATAAAAAATCATTAAATTTGTCTAAATTACAGTAAATTACGAGAGTAAATGGACTATATTATCTTTAATTTAATATATCTAAATCCCAAATTAAATTTTAAACTCTTCAATTGTCATGTTTTGTCCAATTATATTGGTAGAGAGATTTTAGGAACAGAGAGATAAAAATAAAATAAAAAGAGAAAAATAATTATTGATCGTATATAAAGGGTAAATATGAAAAAAAATATTTATTACTTTTTAAAACTATGAATGTGATAAATATTTTAAAATAAATTATTTTTTTAAATACAATAAATAATACCGGACGAAGAAAACAATGATCGAAAAATTTACAATGCGACTATAAGAATTAAATATTATAAATGATATGAAAGCAAATTCACTTATAAAGTAATCAAACGTTATAAGTTTTTATCATGTTTTTGTTGATGGGAATTTTAGTCAATTTATGTGGCTAATTAATTAATTACATCCAAGACTATGAAATGAGATATAGAGCCAAACAATGTGGTGGCGGTGGCTCATTAGTCTTTTTCTTGTCAACCGGTGGATTTCAGTTCACAGGTGCTTTGACCAATGACTAGGTTTGTGTTTGGCGTTTATACAAAATAAAAACGTGAATATAAAAACATGCTTCAACACGTAGTAGTTCAACTATATGCAAAACCTATGTTTATTTTAATTGGAACAAAATACATCTTTGGAATTTTCATTACTCTCTGCTGATAGTGATATTTACAGCATGAAAGTGGGGTTATGAATAAAAAAATAAATGATCCTATCCAACTAACATGTTCATTGTTTTTCATCTTGACCATATGATTTTTTGTTTTTTCATCTAATATCTGAGATTAATCTCATTTCAAAATTTGTAGTTAAATTTTTTTAGTGAGTATTGTTTTATGGACGAACCTTTAATTTTGCAGTGATGAACTCAAGAATACCTTATCATTTGAGATATATAACTGTATAGTAGTTAATCAGGTCAAGATAGTTAAATTTGCATAATGAGTTAACGTTTAGATACCATTTTAAATTTGTTCCCTTTTTCGGTTTAGAAAGAATAATTACTAATTTTTAAATTAATTTTGAAATTTGTTCCCATTTTAAATTAATTTTTAAATTAATCATTTGAGATATATAATTTAAATATTTCTACCCGTAAAAATATTTAAATCTCATATGACAAATTTAAATATTCACTAATACTCCTATCGGAATGGACTTGTGGCTTTAAGCCCACTAAAGTAACGGACAAAATGGGACAAGCAACCCAATAAAATTATTCGCAAAGAATTGCACACTAAACAGTTAAGTTCATATTTTCTTCTCTGGGCCTCTTGTAAGTTTCATATTCTCATGAAACTGCTGCGTTTTATCCGGTGGGAACTAAACAGTGCGTTTAGTGTGGGATTGGTATTTTGGTCTCGCCAGTTGCCACTATTTTTATTTAGTACTGGGCCTGAATCCAATGGCTCATAGATTAATATCATCTCCCGAAGCCCACTGGATTAAAAATCTCACATTGGGCTTTAGCATCGAGGGGGAATTTTATTTATTCAATTTTATGGGATTTGTTTTGTTTTTGTCATTTTTATTTTTGGGTAATAGAAAATAGGAATATTACAGTACATGTTTTTGAAACTTTTTTTTTTCAAATATCAGTTTGACCAAAACTATTAAAATAATGTCAGCTATATTATTTATTTACCTAATTACCCTTTTAACTTACTGTATATTGCATTCCTTTTCGTTTCTTCTTCTTCTGCGTTCTATTTCGTTTTTTCTTTTTCTTGTTTCAATGGCTTCTTCTAATTCTTGTTCTAGTGGCAGACGTGAACTCTGCCTCCGGCAACAAAGCCAGCGCGAAAGTCGTCATTGCAGGCGATTGCTTCACCGGATTTGATTCCGTTTCTGTTCTTCCTTTTTCTTTTTATTGTCTTGATTTGATTCCATTTTGATTAAGTTGTCATGTACATTCTAAAATGGACTTAAGGTCACGAGTAAACCAAGTATTCTAACTAAGGGTTCCATTTAGTTTCAATTCTCCAAGAATCATAACTAGAACCTATCACATACAACTGTGAGTTATGAATGATTTAAAAAGGAAGAAGAAACCAAGCCTTTCTCTTTTCTCTTCCTTCTTCATTAAAATTTTTTTTTTCCCTTTCCATCAAAGCATAGGAATCAAGCATCTAGATACTGGGAAAGGGTTGATTTTTATCTCTTATGAAAGCTCTTCCCTCCTTTCATTTTTTTTCTTTTTGCAAATTTATCAAAAAGATGAAAATCTTTATCTTTTTTAGAGCTTGCTAACCTGTTCAATTCTTTCATTAGATTAAGTAGTTGAAATTCTTTGTATTCATTACAAGCAATTTATTCATGGATAATTACCCAATGTACAGAACATTTTATGTGGACTATTTTTCAAATTTGCTTTTCAATTTTTCATTTCGATTTTTTATTAGACCAATGTTACAAGCTTTTGTTTAGAAAAAATTTCTTTTTGAGTATATATTTTATATAGAGAATTTTACTCTAAATAGTAATTTTAGGAGAAAGATGAGAATATTCTTAAAATGTATATCTTGGTTTTAAGATTGAAGTTTTAACTATTAAAAGAAAATTACAGATAAAAGTATTCTCGCGCATGGTAAGGAAACAATTATCAGTTTGCTTTTTTCATTTCAACGTTGAAACCAAACTGTATGAATTACTACAAATCAATAAGATAGAATTTTACCAGCTTTAATCAGATGGAGACAAATCAAATACTCGACCAAACAAGAAAAATGGAGCTATCCTTGTCCAATATCTAACAATGAGCACGTGTATATGCATATATAGTCCGTTGATGTCCAAATTCTAATGTCAAGTCATCAAGGCATTACATTTCACTTGATTGTATCTGAAATACAATCAATTGAATCATTATGTGACAGACCAATCAAAACATAGAAACTGCCAATCTTTTCATGGTTAATCTGTCTTTTCGCACTTAGCTTTTTTTAAAGATAATTGATGGTGAGAAAAGGAATGAAAATAGTAGCTTTCGTTGCCTTTCACCATTTCTTAACTTTTATATCTAATGTTATTATATAATTGGTTGTACTAATTAATGTCAAGTTCCAATAATTAGTGTTTCGAAAGGAGCAATACCTACCCATAGATAAATTTCACATTAAATTTTTTTTATATTATATAAAACTAAATAATTTAGTGATTTACCAAATGCACTTTGTTTTATTATGAGCCAACATTCCATTTGTAGGGTATTATCTTGCGGGTACTGTGGTGTTTTTATACACACTTAGAAAAGACAATAAGTTTTTTGTAAAATGAATTTTACCTGTAAAATTAAAAATTTGAAATATAAAATTATTACAATCAAAAGAGAGTCTTACATGAACAGTCAAAATCGTCACGTAAATTATTTTAATTAGTATTCCGAAAGGGAAGGCATAAAAAAAGAATCTCATACTTACATTGCCTAATCTAATCAAACATATATGAATACTCGACTTTAGTATGCATCGGTCTTTCCCAACAACCACTTTTTGTGGTTTATTTTTAAAATACATATCAAATAATTGTTGATACGGCAACCCATCATTTTGTGTTTGCATAATCATTTTCTTGCATATAATGCAATGCATATGTGAAATTTGTTTCTTTTGTTTTGATACAAAATTTAATAAAGTAAAATTTCCACCTTTCTGTCTTCTTTTATTGTTGCCTTTTCTATTTTCTTTTTCTGTACATATCATATCCATCAAAAGAACCCATAGGGGGTATTTTTATATAAAAGATGGATTATGCACCACTTGAAATTAAAGAAACAAAGAGAAGGAAAAGAAAAAAATGAAACGGTGGCTCCATTTAATCTCTTATTCAATGAACTCAATCTCTGTATATCTGGCTCGATATACAGAAGGCCAAACATTTATTGAAAATGTGGCAATCTGTCTCATTTACAAATTTCAGAAATAGTGTTTGGCTCGATGTAAAGAAGATCAGACATTTAAAAAACGTGGCCATCCATCCCACTTAAAATTTCAGAAGCAGCAAAATAGAAGGTAGAGAAGGAAGGACTGTGTGGTTTAAAATCAAAACAAGGGGTGATAAAAACCAGAATAAAGTATCCAAAGTGCTCCCTAATGCAAGTTGCAGAAAAGTTGTTCCTTTCGAAAAGAAAAGTTGGACAGTTTTGTCATTTACAAAAGAAAAAAAAAAACCCCCTAAAGACCTTTTTTTTTATAAAAAAAAAATGATCATATTGCCCTGAATTGCTTGTCTAGTGGGGGGACCATGCATGAATAGGTGCAAGCAGTGTAATGGGGCACTAGGCTTTTTTCATGAAAGTATTGCATAAACAACAAGGATGTTAGTGCCAACAATTACCAGCATCAACAACAACAAAAAGAATGGGACAAACAGAACATGGAAGGGTAAAAACTACCTACTGCAACATGGAAAATGTTGTCATTTGTTTGTTCTAATGGCTTCACATCAATTGATATTTTTCATAATTTCTTCAAGAAATTTAATTTCTAAATTTGTGTCGAGTTTTGTAATGACAAATCCAACTAATATTGTTAAGACAATTGCCAAACATATTCTAAAATTCATTTCAAATATCTAAAATTTTCCCCTGATGAAACAATGAATGAAAACCTATTAAATGTTAGATTCTTTCTAGTTTCTTAATGTACCCTTTGAGCTAGTTTTTAGCGTTTTGATCAAAATAAAATTTTATTTTTATTAATTAAAGTGTTCGGTAACATAACTTTTATAATAACTTTTAAAACTGATGAAGTTTTTTTTTTTATGAAATGTTAAATATTATATAGCAGTTTCTAGTATTTAATCCAAATTAAGTAGCTTAATTGCAAAAAACACTTATAGGATTGATCACCATAGCTTAGATCATAAGTTCGAGTTCGATCCTTCGCAGCTCAAATTTTGCCTGACCAGCCCCTTTGAGGGTGAGCTATGTGAATGGCATAACAAAGAGGAATATTCTTGCTGTGAACTACTTTGATGAAAGTGACAAAACATCACTAACAGAAAGACAAGAATCTTCAAGAACTTTTGGAGCATTGATAAATTAAATTTAACTAAGAGCTTGGAAATCTCATCAGCATCAAGGAAATATTTAGATTCTATCTTAACGAACAAGGTCGTAAAGAGAGCATTTTCATACTTAAAAAGAATCATAAAACCACGATTCTCTTGATGAGTAGTTAAGTGCAGGAGAAATTAAAGTCTTCGCCACAATTCATATTATGTTTGAAAGAAATCATAAACAAGAGAAAATAAGTATAATTTTGTTAATTATTTGATTTATTTAGTAATTAAAAAGTCTTAAGGGATCTTCTTCCACCATTTTTTTTAAAAAGGAAAATTGTCATCCTCACAAAACAGAACAAAGCAAAAAAGAAAACAGAACGAAGCATGAGATGCTTGAACTAGTGGCCCTTAGACTCAAGCTTTGGTCAAGATTCCATTGTCAAAATTCAGTCAAACTGATAGAATCAGATGTTAAACCTTATTTAAAAAGGCATAAGATAAATAATAAGTGAGATTAAACATTAAATTATGTGAATAGGGGAAGAGAAAACAATGCTTTATGACAAAACAAAATTAATGAAATCTAAGCTTCTAATACCATGTAGTACGTATTGTCCAAATCAATTGCTTCAGCTTGCATTATATATGTATATATATATATATATTAGGAGTACAATAATTGATTAAGTCACAACACATGAGAAAATTATTAAATTAAATTCTGCTTTGTATTTGAATCAACCAAAGCTAGTGACATAATAATTGAAGGGTGTACCTTTTGGTCTTAACTCTTTCGTTTTCAACCAATTTTAACAGCACAAACAAGTTCAAAAAGAAAGCTCATTGCACATGGAATCAATTGCCAGAAAACACAAATAGGAAGGAAACATTATTTAGCAATCAATCAAAAGATGAGAGCTTCACATAAATAAGCTTTTCTTTAGGTTCAATGATTCAGATTTTTTTTTCATATGGAATCACAACATAATTAACCCATAAATATGTGGGAAAAAAGAGTAAGAAAAAAGGCTAATAACTATGAAGTAACATAAGTCGTCATTAATATATTCACATAGATTCATGATCATATGACAGACAAATGATCCCAGCAGCACTTTGAATAAGATTTTAGCTACCTCAATACCTTGAGAAGTCTAAGTCCTCATAGCTTATTGAGGTTGCATCTGAAATATCAAATTGTAAGGCCCCAATTGGTATCCTGGAAGAGTTCCCCTTAGCAGATTTTGCTCTTGTAGTTTTGGCATCCCACAAAAAGGTGGCATCAACAGATTCCCATTTGCTGCCGCTGTTCCTGCATCATTTTGGGGTTTCCAATCTAATAATCCTTTAGCCATAGCACTCATTTTTGGCTGTGCCTGTGAGTTTAGACTTGTGGTGGTAGAATGATCAGGAGATTTATGATCTGGAGAAGGTGATTTAGTATCTGGCAAATTGACTGTAGTGATATCATGAATACTGGATCTCCTCTTGTCCTTCCCTCCAGTGCTTTGCCTTATAAAATACTTTTGAGCATGACTAGCAACCTGAGTTGGAGTTCTAGTTGTCACAAAGTTCCTTGATATATTTCTCCAATCCCCTTTACCATACTTTTGAAGACCCATTAGAAACTGTCTGCAATTAACACCAAAATGTATAAAAAGAACATAAATTACATAACATATATACTATTAAAGCACAATTCCAAATTCCAACATTTCAATCTATGCAAGATGTACTGTAAGCTAATAATAAAAATGTGCAAACATGTTAATAATGACATTATCTCATTATAGCCCTGACCACCAACCTAATTAATAAGACAAATGTAGATTAATAGCTCTACAAACAATTAATATGAAAGAGAAATGTAAAAATTTACCTATGCTCCTCTTCAGTCCAAGGAACTCCTTTCTTCCTTTCTTGCTCACAAGGGCGAGTAGCAGTGGTTCTTTTGCCTCCAGGAGTATAGAAATGTTTGAATTCACCAAAACCATGATCAATATGATTATTAACCCATTCTAATGTAAAAGAATCACTACAATAGCCAGGAATTGGTATAAGGCCTGCTTCAATATCACTAACATCTTCCTCCAATTCTCTGTAATGTTTGATTATATCTCCTACAGTCTTGCCTGGAATGACAGAAGCTACTTTGTGCCATCGATCGGGATCATCTTTGTCATATAAAGCCAAAGCATTTTCGAATCTCTTGTTTTCTTCAGGAGTCCATTTTGTAGCTCTGCTTTCTTGAAATAACCAGTTGGAATTTTGAAGATAAGAGCCTGGAGAGAGGATTTCAATTCCCTGATTCATAGTTTAAACTATGCAAAATAAAAGCAAATAGCAGCATATATATAATTTAAACAATAAAGGGTATGCTATGTATTTCCCTCTCCCTTTAAAATTCAAAGAGAGAGAAAATACAGATAGGAAATGAAATGTATCAGAGAGAAGTGGAGAATTTTATGAATAAAGAGTAATCAAATCAAGAAGCATTTCTTGAATAGAATCCGAGTACCCTTTTTTTTTACATAAGCATCAATTGAGGAATCTAAAAAGTACCAACTTTCCAAAATCCGAGGAGAATTCGGGAAAGGGGAAAAAGCAGATCTTAATTATCTGTTTTATATGATAAAAACCCTAGATTATAATTCAACAATTGATAAAAAAAACCAGGAAAAATAGGCATCAAATTCCATAAATTTTACAACTTTGAACCTCACAAAATGAATGAGATTTAATCCAATTCAATTAAATTAAATTCAGCAAAACAGAGAGAGATTGTAAAAGGCCATTAAAAGTAGTAGAAAGAAAGAAAGACAAGAACCCAACAGAGAAAAACAGAGGATTCAAATGGTGGAAGTGGCAAGCAATTTATGCTTTTGTTCCCTTTAGGACTAAAGGCCAAAAAAGCAAAGCAGTGGGGTGAAAAAGGAAGTGAGTACAAAACATACGCCAGCTCCTTTCTTACTACTTAAAAAAAATTATAAGAGAGTGAATTTTGGAGATGATCTATAATAAAACAGGAATGAGCAGAGCAGAGCAGAGAAGAGCAGAGAAGAGAGAGAGAGAGAGAGAGTGAAAAAAAAAGAGGTCAAAGATGTTGAGTTGTGATTGGTGGATATAGTGTTTGTGGGCGCTGAGGCCAGAGAGAAAAAAGAAAGAAAAAGAAAAAGCAGAAGCTCCTTAATAATATGTGAAGACACAAAAAATGGTTGGCCCAATGCAAGCCGCGAATTGTAAAGGTTAGTTTTGTGATTGGATAAATTTTCTGGTCTTCTAACGAAGGTGGTTATGGGTATTTTTGTAAATTTGCTGCAAAAAGGCAACAAAGTACCAGCTTTGACATTGTTGACGTTTAGCTCAAGCATGTCACAATATGTTTTGTTTGTCAAGAATAATGTTGCTCTCTCTCTGTCTCTGTGTCGTAGAGTTCACTGTCATTTAATCTCCCATCAAAACCCATGAAGGTAACTTCAACTTTGGTAAAGTACTAAAAGATTAATGTAACCTAGCTTGTAGTCTTGCACAGAATGTTCCTATTCCCTATTAACACATTTATCACTTCTATGAGAAAGAAGAATCTTTGATTTAATAATAATACAACCCATTCAAAACAGTCAATCACTTTGTGGATTAAATTGCTAATTAATGAATATTTTAATTTCTTGTAAAAAAGTAACTTAAAGCAATTCTGTTGTTATGAAATCTTCAAATTTCTTTTTATGCAAAAGGAAAAATCCGAGATAGAAAAATATTTACTTATACAATGTGTGATATAGAAAGATAGAAATGAAGATGAAGAGTCAAAAAAGTTTTGTTCTTTATTTCTATTCTATGAGCATTCAACATCTTACATACATAAAAATGGCACCTTTAAGACTTGATTAGAATTACTTAAAAGACATGAGATATATTGTAATAAGCCATAATTTACTATTTTTGACTCATCATAAGCATGGAAACGTTAATATAAAAACAAAATCAATCAAATATGTGCATTAGAATTCAGTCTTTTTACGGAGGGAATTTTTTTTTTATCGCCAAATGAATTTATTTTATTTATAAATAAAAAAATTTAATTAATTCAGACAACTAACCCAAGCCAATAAGCTTTCCAATACACCCAAACCTATAAAAAATATAAAATAATATATCCAAAAGCACAAAATTATAGTGTTTTTTATTTAGATAAGAATAAAATAATTAGACCAATATCCAAATGGAAGAGTACATAAGCAATGAATTTAAAACCATGCCACAAAAGGCTTCGCAGCGTCATTGTTACACGTTTAAAATTGATTGCATTTTCTATTTACACGTTTAAAATTCACGTAGATAAAAAAAAATAATAGAGAGTCAAGCTTATTAAAATGAACCCATCATTGTTAAGAGCGTTTATTTATCTGAGAAATTCACAAAATGATATTTTTTGAGTCTGATTCAATAATTAAAGGTCGAGAATAGTATCTAAAATAACTAAATAGCTCAACTGCCTTCAAAATTGCCAATTGATATGTATCAAATTAATCCAGTGCGAATATCGAATCATGCATGTTGATGAGAAAAAAAATTATTTTTAATTACCAACTGAACTTGAACGGTAACATTTTTCTTTGAAATGTCATTAAATTTTAAAAATAATAATAATTTTTTCGCATTTGAAAGTATTAAGCCAAATTTTATGACTGTTTGGATCTTGGAATCTATAGAGCAAGTACCTTCCAAGTTAGTTCCTTCACCAATAACCAGACCGCATGAGGCAATATGGGGCTCACCATCTAAAACATGACAATAATGCATTTAACACCATTACCTGTCATGCAATGCTAGGGTTGGTTCATCAATCATTTATTTTCTGATTTCTATTTCTTGGGTTTTCTCGATTCCATCAAATGGCCCATTCGTTTCTCAATTCTGATCTTTTTATCTTTTTTTTCCGTATATATCTCCTCCGTTAAAGCTAGATTTTGTACCTTCCAGTACCTGTTTATCAATGAAATAATCAGAATGCATATAGGAATATGATTTTTCTTTTTTTCTTTTTTGATTTATTATAATTTTCGTTGATCGGACTAAAATTAAATCATGTTTATACCGAATTAACATACCAAAAAGTAAATACGAGGATCGAATGCTCGATGTCACTTAAAAAGAAAGAGTGTTGAATCGTTCATTTCAATAAAATCGATAAAATTATTAAAGAAAAGAAAACATCAATGAAAATGCAAAGTTTTATTTCATATGTATAATTTTTCCCCATGCATGCTTCTAGTCATTCATGGTAAGATTCTGTTTTACGTAAACCATGTTATAATATAGAATTGAGAATCTTTTTAAATGAATTTTATTTATAAATGGATTTTTATGTTGGTTATTGTAAGTTCAAAATTATTTATGTTTTATATAAATTTAAATTTCAGTTCAATAAATGCTAATTGTCTAAAATATTTTAAAAAATAAAAATAAAGAAAATGAAAATAAGAGATATAGTTGGAATAGAAAAGAAGAAAAGGAAAATTAGAAAATGAGCAGGAGGAGAAGGAAAAAAAAAAAAAAGACAAGGAAAATATGGGTAAAATTAGGATCAATTTGAAAAGTATAAAATTTGTGATTTCAATTTTGAAATTAGTGACTTTTAATTTCAAAAAATTGAAATATATATTTTTCAACAAACTAAACATTCAAAATTGGGAATTCAATTAAATTTAGGTATAAAATTTTTTTATACTTAAAGGAGAGTAATATTATTTTAGGTCTGATAAATTTTTCTAGATTCAAGAATATGAATTCCAAGGTAATATAGTTGGTTTGCTCAATAGATAAATTCTGCTTGCTAAAAATGGATATTGCTGGCCGTTCAGCAAATTGATTTGAACTGCATTATTTATCTATCAATAATAATAATAATAATAATAGAGGTATTATTTTTATTTCTTATCATAGAAATATTATTTTAATTGAGTTATTATTATTTATCTTATTTTAATAATTTTTTACCATATTTATATATATATATATATATATAATAAAAAATTATAATATAGTCGAATACCAATAATCTTTTGCGTGTGATTAAATATTAATGCTCTCTTAACCCACCTAAATAATACCAAGTTAATGAAATGATAGTTAAGTCATTAGTATAATAATAATTTATAAAACCCTAATAGTAAAATAGAATCTTGCAAAAACCTTATCCATTAAGAGGCTTAATTTTGTTTAATTAGCTTAAATAGGGGGCCCCACGGAAGTGAACCGAAAATTTGACAAAGTGCATATATATAATTCCAGCCAGCTGTAGCATAGTGATGGTCATTTGGTCAAACTAACATTAAATGCATCTTATTGAATGTCAAATTGGTGGAGAGGATATAATATTATTCTTTGTTAATCTATTTCCACATTTCTCCATTTCTTTATTACCGTCAAACCACACGTTGGTTCCCTCATCAATCCACAGCCAATAATCAGGTGTTTTTCATACTAATAAATACTTCCTCTATTATATAATTTTTTGTTTTGCACATAAATTAATAAATTTAATCAGTATAATTAAAATTTTATTTTTTTATTTTATTTTTTCTAATATATCATTACATTAGTATAATTAAAATATTAAATTATTTATATTAAATTTAATTAAACTATAATTATTTATCCAATAATCCAAGCAGAAGGGGAAGATTAAATGCTGATCTTTAGTTTTATTTATATTAAGATTTAATAATGATAATTATTATTGTAATTTGATTAATATAATATTTATTGAGAAAAAATTATATTAAATTAAAAAAAAATTTAAAATTATTAAATTCTGAAAAAATATGACATTATTTTACTACAGGACAAAAAAGAGAAATATAAACAAAAGATTATGAAATGAAAGGAATATAATTTTTTTTACCTAGTATTAGAACATGTTTGATTCGTAGAAAAATGTCTATAATATTATTTAAAAATAATAAAATAATATATTAAAATAATCATGAAACCCATTACAAATTGTATCTTATTTAGACATGTTAAAAAAAATTACAATACTAAGATGTGTTCTTTTTATGCATTGACAAAGCATTTCACAAGATATACTTGTCACATTTGAAATTTTATATTTTTAAAAAAAATTATTAAATTTATTTAAATAACAATAAATTATTAGGTAAATTTATTATATTATTTTCATTTAATACTAATGCTCTAAGAAAACTATTAAATTAAAATAATAATTATTGATAATATTGAAAGAGTAAATATGAAAAAAATATATATTTATTACTTATTGAAATCACAAATGTGACAAGTATTTTAAAATAATATATTTTTTCAATATGACAACTATTATGAAATAGAAGTAATATATAATAGCAAAAATCATGCATAATATGATTTAAAGTTGTCAAAATGAGTTAATGTGTCAAGTTCGATACGAATTCGCTAACACACAACACAACTAGGGTCAACATGAAGATGAACATTTAATAATTGTGTTAAATTTATCGATTTGAACACGACACGGAAATTAGACAACTGACATCAACACAATATGTTTAACCCGTCTAATATCATAAAAGGTTAAGTGGGTCGTGCTAATCTATATACAATCCGTGTAACCTGTTTAATATCTTAAATAAGCTAAGTGGATGGCTTGTTGACGTATATGTGACTCACATATTTTTAAATTTTAACCTAATTAATTTTAATCGTATTCAAAAACATATTTTTATATATAAAATGAATAAATTCTTTAAAATTCACAATTAAAATAAAAAAGTAATACAATAATAAAATTTAAATAGATTTTATTTGAAAGATTTATATCTAATACTAAAATTATATTTTCTCTTAATTAAATGAGTCACTCGTCTCAACTGCGACACAACATATTTATACTTGTGTCTTAAACGAGTAACTCATTTATGACACAAACCATTTAGCCTCAACTCTAATCTATTTATTTGTGTGTAAGGTTAATTTTTTTTGCGTCTCATGACCCATTTTGACATTTGATACCTCTATGACCTTGGTAAAAAAATGTAGACACATTATTAATGTATTTTAATAATGATAATAATTTTAAAAATTTAACTAATTATATTGAAATAACAAATTGAATATTTTTTTAATTTATGTTTACTATTTATTATAAATAATTATTAATACAATGTGTTCTAAGCAGTGGATGTTATGTAAAAAATTAAACCTGAATATCGAAAAAAAAAAAAAAAAAAACCTGATTAGACTGTATGTAAAACAAGAAAATTAACTGTTGTTCTTAGTTGCAGCACTGTGAGTTGAAGGAGCATAAGGTGTGTTTATATATAATAGAATCTAACATCAACGCCATCAGATTAGGTAAAGAAGACTTTTCAACATCTTTTGGCAAAGCATAAACGTCGGCCTAAAAGAAACATATTAAAAACTAAAAAGGTTTCTCACACACACACATACACATTCTTATTTATTTATTTTGATCATTTTTATATAATATTTTATATCAATCAATGGATTCCTTTCATATAATAGTGAAAAAGAATTAATCTTTGAAGTAGGTGTGGACGGTTCCACTTGTAATTATGTGTATTGGCATATGATTTTGTTGGTTCAATAAAATATTCCAAATTACTTTATTAAAATATTATTTGATTAACCCACATATTCATTTCATATAATTAAACTATTTATTTCAAAATGTATGAGTAATGTTATATATAGAAATAAAATCGTAATTTTTTCTAAAAAAAATTCTTGATCTCAATATCTATACAAAATCAGAAATAAGCAAACAAATCTATTATTAATTGGAATAATGTGCAGCGTGAATGAAAATATGGAACCCTTTGGAGCTTATCATAAAATAAAAAAAAATGGAGAACGACTTTCTATTGAAAGAGTCGTTTTAGGCTAGCAGACAAAAGAAGTCCACATTACTCGTATAATTAGATTCCTATTTTCTACCTTTAGAGAATAGTGATTAATTAAATTTTGTAATGAGTTTGACATTATTTAGTTATTTAATTAAGGAATTTTTAGATTTGTTTATTAGCTACAAAAAAATGTAATCAAAAGTAGCGAGCAAAACGCTAAAAATAAATGAGTGCGTGCTATAAAACGACATCTCACACGATTTTCGATGGCATGAAAGTAATGGACACCCTCGTGGGGGTCCCCTACCGAGTATGCACGCCCGCCTGCTTGCTGGGGGCTCCAGGTTACCCGGATTAAACTTACCTACGTCTCATTAGATCTGATGTAGGTAGCAACATTATATCTACATTGAATCCTAGGGCCCACCGCCCCAATTTCTTAAATGAGACAAAATAATAATAATTTTTTTGAAAAATTATTACATGCAAAATTAAAAGCAACATTGTATCAAAATTGACATTAACATCCTGCCATTTTCGAAAAATAATTTTGACTCAGTGATCCTTAACTTTTACTTTAGTGAACTGAAGATACTTATTTATTTTATTAAAAAAATAAATTAATAAAAATACTATTGCAAGTAATTCAATCCAGTAGACTTCTTTCCAACAAGAATGAGATCCCAATTGATTTACCTTTCCATAGAATTGGTATAAATTCTTGTTCTATTAGAGCAATTTTTTTTAATAGAAAAAGGGAATTTTAGAAATTAAAAAGAGTCTTTGGAAAAGAATTTTAAAAAATTGAGGGCAATCTAATTGTCAAATTCTTAGATGAGATTCATATTGTAGGCTCAAGTCAATGAAAATGATACATGCACATTTATTTATTTAATAATAAAGTTACATCATAATATAATTTTTATACATTATATTAAATTCACTTTTCTAATATAATCAAAAATAAAATATTCATCTCTACACATCCAATTTGAAAATAGAAATCTTTACCTATGAATTTTTGTCAAACTTTAGAGAAGTAAATACTAACTTATCTCTCTAAGTATATGCCCCCTTGTGATTGGAGAGTAAAAAGTAGATTAGTATCATTTGATTTTTGTTTATTATCTATTTGGTGATCTCTTGTGTAGTGAAATTTAATATTTATTGTGTTGTCTTATGTCAGAAGCAATGACCATTGTTTGACAAACAAAAAGTGTTTCTTGTTGTCTTTAATATTTCAACAGTTTCATTTATTTAGTATGCATTGCTAAATTATAAAATTAAAAAAAAATACTTAAACATTCCTAAGAGATATCCTAATTATTAAGATTTAAAATGTTAATTAAGAGGTCTTCAAATTTAAATTTGATATCTCTCATTCATCCATTAATAAGGAGACTAATCAGATTATTTTTTATCGACACAGATATTAAAAAAAATATACTTCAAATAAATTAATTATAATTTGATAATATACCTCTAATTCTATCAAAAGTAAATTAAAATAACCCCTTAAATTTTATATTTTTTTCTTTGCCTTCCAATTGTCTCGATTGTCAACATGTCCTCTCAATTAAATTCTTAAAAGTGCTCTAATCCATTAGACAGATTTACTTTTTTTTAAGAGTGCTTCGAAAAATTTGGGTTTAAGAGGCTTATCCTTCCCTCTTGTGGGCCTAATCCCATATATTGGGCCTTAAATGTTTACAAATCTATTCTACAATGGGCCTAGCTCCCATTTGCATTCTTTGGATTAATTATATTCATTTATGTTATCCTTTCTTAGGCTTTTTTTGGAGTAATTCCAAAATCATGACAATTATAAGTCGATAGGCAATATCCCATTTGTTTCTTGAAGTTGTAAATATGAATATCAATTGTTAACCATCCAACTTGCAATGCATAAAAATTCAAGTATGTAATAAAAAAAAATTCATTTGTATTTCATTTTTAATTAATAAGATCATCAAAATGCTCCCAAAATTTTATTCAAATTTGCTTGAGCAAAATTGTTTTTCCATTTACTCAAGAAACAAATAGGACCTTTATATATGTAAGTCTAAAGTCTCGGTTACGTTTTGTTTTCTCTCCCCTCTCTTCCTCTTTCCGCGTCAATATGTATCTGAAATTTTTAGCCGATTTAACATTTGGGAAGATCACTTGGAGGTGGTAAGAGTGACTCATTAGGGCCTTTCCCATTCTCCACCAAGAATGCCATCTTAAGTCCCCATGTCGTGTGTATTTCTAGATGGCAATGCATGAACCATACTCCTAATAAAACAAAGGAAATCAAAGTTGGAATTTGTTAGTTAGTTTTCAAGAATGTATATCATCAAACCATATTGTTTCTATCAATATAGAAATTTACCAGGATTATCTGCACGGAATCTTATAGCGACCCATCCACCAGTTGGAACTCCAATGGTATTTCTCTCAGGAGGATCAACAAGATTAAAATTCTGAGGATCAGTTTTTGGATTATAGTTCCCAATTCCTCTACCAACCGCAAAGAAATTGAATCCATGCAAGTGAATAGGA